>CM065685.1:7969479-7979479 GCA_017654935.2 Phymorhynchus buccinoides | reverse complement strand
GCCTGCGTTTAGACCACATCGTTTGCACGACATTTTTGCAATACAAGCCTTTTTTTCTTTTCCTTTTTTTAAAAATGTTATACAGATTATCTAAAGGAGTTTCGCTCACAACAAAGGAAACAGCTCAAATTTGGTTTACTGCACAACAAAAAAAGAAAACGCTTCAACCACAATGAGTGACCTCCACCCACCCCATCCAAAATGGCTACTCTCTCCGGCATCTCCGCCAAGGAGGAATCGCCGTTTTGACGATTTAATGTCTAGGAAACCAGAGCAAAGTGAGTGTTCCGATCCTTGAAAAGGCTGTCTTTCTGGTTATCTCGACGTGTTTCTTGCAAAAACTCATCCGTCAGGGTGCACCTTTAATAGCAGACAAATCTCGGATCTGACTAAAGGCCCAGCCACACTGCATTCGATTAACTAAGATCCGATTTTGACATTTGTCAGGCATGATTGACGTGCAATTATACAGTGTAAACAAATCTGATGATACCCTACTAATTATGATCACTATTTTAACATTTGAGAGGCATGATTGACGTGCAATTATACAGTGTAAACAAATCTGATGATACCCTACTAATTATGATCACTATTTTGACATTTGTCAGGCATGATTGACGTGAAATTCACAAATCTGATGATACCCTACTAATTATGATCACTATTTTAACATTTGTGAGGCATGATTGACGTGCAATTAACAAATCTGATGATACCCTACTAATTATGATCACTATTTTGACATTTGTCAGGCATGATTGACGTGAATTCACAAATCTGATGATACCCTACTAATTATGATCACTATTTTAACATTTGTGAGGCATGATTGACGTGCAATTATACAGTGTAAACAAATCTGATGATACCCTACTAATTATGATCACTATTTTGACATTTGTCAGGCATGATTGACGTGAATTCACAAATCTGATGATACCCTACTAATTATGATCACTATTTTAACATTTGTGAGGCATGATTGACGTGCAATTATACAGTGTAAACAAATCTGATGATACCCTACTAATTATGATCACTATTTTAACATTTGTGAGGCATGATTGACGTGCAATTATACAGTGTAAACAAATCTGATGATACCCTACTAATTATGATCACTATTTTGACATTTGTCAGGCATGATTGACGTGAATTCACAAATCTGATGATACCCTACTAATTATGATCACTATTTTAACATTTGTGAGGCATGATTGACGTGCAATTATACAGTGTAAACAAATCTGATGATACCCTACTAATTATGATCACTATTTTGACATTTGTCAGGCATGATTGACGTGAAATTCTACTGTGTAAACAAATATGATGATATCCTACTAATTATGATCACTATTTTAACATTTTGTGAGGCATGATTGACGTGCAATTATACAGTGTAAACAAATATGATGATACCCTACTAATTATGATCACTATTTTAACATTTGTGAGGCATGATTGACGTGAAATTCTACTGTGTAAACAATTATGATGATATCCTACAAATTATGATCACTATAGTGACATTTGTGAGGCATGATTGACGTGGAATTCTACTGTGTCAACTCACAAATCTGATGATACCCTACTAATTATGATCACTATTTTAACATTTGTGAGGCATGATTGACGTGCAATTATACAGTGTAAACAAATATGATGATACCCTACTAATTATGATCACTATTTTAACATTTGTGAGGCATGATTGACGTGAAATTCACAAATCTGATGATACCCTACTAATTATGATCACTATAGTTACATTTGTGAGGCATGATTGACGTGAAATTCTACTGTGTAAGCAATTATGATGATATCCTACAAATTATGATCACTCTTTTGACATTTGTGAGGCCTGATTGACGTGAAATTCTACTGTGTAAACAATTATGATGATATCCTACAAATTATGATCACTATAGTTACATTTGTGAGGCATGATTGACGTGAAATTCTACTGTGTAAGCAATTATGATGATATCCTACAAATTATGATCACTATTTTGACATTTGTGAGGCCTGATTGACGTGAAATTCTACTGTGTAAACAATTATGATGATATCCTACAAATTATGATCACTATAGTGACATTTGTGAGGCATGATTGACGTGAAATTCTACTGTGTAAGCAATTATGATGATATCCTACAAATTATGATCACTATTTTGACATTTGTGAGGCCTGATTGACGTGAAATTCTACTGTGTAAACAAATCTGATGATATCCTACTAATTATGATCAATATATTAATCTGTAGTCTCCCGTACACGAACCTGATAAAATATCTGATTTTTGTATGGGGTATTTTATTTGATTCGTGAGTTACGGTCTACATGAGCATAGGTCAGGTCAGGTCAGGTCAGAGAATGAGGACAACTAGGCCTCGCGGCCTCTTAATTTGTCCTTTCTGATTATTTGTATTCTTTTTTCATGATTGGCATGACTAGGACGCTTTTAGATGTGTTAATCATATACACATTTCAATTGTTGACTCTTTTTTGAACGGATTACGGTTAGGTGCCAATTTGATATGTGCGGGAAGACCGGGGTGGCCGAAAACGAAAATAAGTTGCCTTTTTTTTTAGACGAATGTATTTCACGTGAATTATGACTCACAGACACCGTCACAATCGCATCGTATTGGAGTCAAATCGTATCCAGTGTGGCTACTAGGCCATAATTCAGAGTTTCCAAACATTAACAGGCTTAACGATTGGCTGAGGGTTGACACTAAAAGCGCTATGCAGATAAGTAAAAGTCTATTCTTGGAGGAAAAACATTGACAAAATGCCCTTCAAGGAAGTATTTTACTCTTTTGCTCTTTCCTTCAAGGAAGCATTTTGCTCTTTCTTTCAAGGAAGTCTCTCTCTCTCTCTCTCTCTCTCTCTCTCTCTCTCTCCTCTCTCTCTCTCTCTCTCTCCTCTCTCTCTCTCTTCTCATCTCTCTCTCTCTTCCTCTCTCTCTCTCTCTCTCTCTCTCTGAGGGCTGAGTGAACAAAAGCTCTCTCTCTCTCTCCTCTCTCTCTCTCTCTCTCTCTCTCTCTCTCTCTCTCTCTCTCTCTCTCTCTCTCTCTCTCTCTCTCTCTCTCTCTCTCTCTCTCTCTCTCTCTCTCTCTCTCCATCTCTTCTCTCTCTCTCTCTGAGGGCTGAGTGAACAAAAGCTGTCAACTCATTAGCATCGTCTCTCTCTCTCTCTCTGGAAATCGAAATAACATCTCTCCGCTCTTCTCTTCTCTCTCTCTCGTCTCTCTCTCTCTCTCTCTCTCTCTCTCTCTCTCTCTCTCTCTCTCTCTCGTTCTCTCTCTCTCTCTCTCTCTCTCTCTCATTCTCTCTCTCTCTCTCTCTCTCTTCTCTCTCTCTCTCTCTCTCTCTCTGAGTGAACTCTGCAACTGATTAGCTTATCTCATTACCCTGAATAAATAACTCTTCGAGGGCTGAGTGAACAAAAGCATGCAACTGATTAGCTTATCTCATTACCCTGAATAAATAACATCTCGTCCGTTCATTCGTCTCTCTCTCTCTCTCTCTCTCTCTCTCTCTCTCTCTCTCTCTCTCTCTCTCAATCTCTCTCTCTCTCTCTCTCTCTCTCTCTCTCTCTCTCTCTCTCTCTCTCTCTCTCTCTCTCTCTCTCTCTCTCTCTCTCTCTCTCTGAGGGGCTGAGTGAACAAAAGCTGCAACTGATTAGCTTATCTCATTACCCTGAATAAATAACATTTCGTTCGTTCATTCGCTCTCTCTCTCTCTCTCTCTCTCTCTCTCTCTCTCTCTCTCTCTCTCTCTCTCTCTCCTCTCTCTCTCTCTCTCTCTCTCTCTCTCTCTCTCTCTCTCTGAGGGCTGAGTGAACAAAAGCTGCAACTGATTAGCTTATCTCATTACCCTGAATAAATAACATTTCGTTCGTTCATTCGTTCTCTCTCTCTCTCTCTCTCTCTCTCTCTCTCTCTCTCTCTCTCTCTCTCTCTCTCTCTGTAAAAAAAAAATCGTTCTATTTCTTTCTTTCTTTCTTTCTATATTCCTTTTTCCTTCTTTTCTTTTCTTTTTTTGCATTTCCTTCTTTTTTCCTTTCATTGCCTTTTTATTTCCTTCTTCTTTTTTCTACCTCTCTTTATTTCCTTCCTTCCTTCTTTCTTATTCTCCTTCTTTCTTTCTGACACACAGCTTGGATCAGTAGGCCCACTTACCCGCATCGATCTCAAGATTTCTGAAAGCACTAACGATTTGAAGAAGACAAAAATTGTTTGCAAACTGAACATTACTAACAAGGCAAGAAAACAAAAATTGTTTGCAAACTGAACATTACTAACAAGGCAAGAAAACAAAAATTGTTTGCAAACTGAACATTACTAACAAGGCAAGAAAACAAAAATTGTTTGCAAACTGAACATTACTAACAAGGCAAGAAAACAAAAATTGTTTGCAAACTGAACATTACTAACAAGGCAAGAAAACAAAAATTGTTTGCAAACTGAACATTACTAACAAGGCAAGAAAACAAAAATTGTTTGCAAACTGAACATTGCTAACAAGGCAAGAAAACAAAAATTGTTTGCAAACTGAACATTGCTAACAAGGCAAGAAAACAAAAATTGTTTGCAAACTGAACATTGCTAACAAGGCAAGAAAACAAAAATTGTTTGCAAACTGAACATTGCTAACAAGGCAAGAAAACAAAAATTGTTTGCAAACTGAACATTGCTAACAAGGCAAGAAAACAAAAATTGTTTGGAAATTGAATATTACTAGGCTACTAATAATAATAATGATTAATAATGCTTATATAGCGCATAATCTTGCAAGGCAACTCAATGCGCTTTTCACTCACCATTCGTACAAACATTTCTAACAGACTGGTTCACGTATCCCCACGTATCTCTATGAAAATTAATACATTAGAGAATGCATTGCATATGATCATAACACAACACACTAACACTCACGTCCCTTCAACCTCCACCTCCACCCCAACCATCCCCCGCCCCCACCACCACCACCCACCCAACCCTAACCCCATCCCCACCCCCGTCCCCCTACTCCCCCACCCCCACCCCATACACACACGCGCACGCGTTAACCTCATACTAACAAGGCAATAAAACAAAAATTGTTTGGAAACGAAACATTACTAACAAGGAAAGAAGACAACAACAAAGCAAAAGAAGGCAATGTTGCTTAGGGCACGTGCACACACACGCGGAAGTTCCGTACGGAAACCCATGCACAATCCGAAAAAAATCTGGAAGTAAGAAATAATAATGACGGAGTGTGTACAAAACACGCGGAAAACCATGCGAAAACCCCATCCGTTTATTTGTTATATAAGGGTGTGTGGTTTCCGTACGGAACTTGCGGATGTAATGAATACAATCAATCAATCAATCAATCAAACAATCAATCATTTATTGTCCCCATCTCATTCACCCCCCAAAAAAAAATCATCTGATCCTAAATTACTAAGGGGACGTTAAATAATGAATAGGTTTGTTTCCGTATAAGCTCATGGGCCTGTAGTGATGAGTGGCGGCTAAGACAACTAATCCTGGATAGAAATGTAAATTTGTCTAAGCGGCCAATCGGATTGGAAGTTTAGATACTCAATTTGCATTTTCCATCCTGGATTAGTTGTCTTAGCCGCCGCTCATGACTACGGGTCCTGGTTGATTGACACTGGCCCAGTAAAAGACCCACCACGTCATGTGTCAAAATCACGGTTTTGACGTGTTTTCCCTTTTATGTCTGGTAAGAAATCTTAAGGAGTCTTCCTAGCATAAGAGGGAATGTGACACGAGACGTGGAAGGTCTTTAACGTATCAGCAAGAGAAAAGAGCTTCATAGTTCTATTTTGAGTTTTAACCCTTTCGCCGCCAGCCATTTTGTAGCAAAAATGTTCGATTAAACGTACATGGATCAGATAAAAGATTTCGTCAGCAATATCGAGGATTATCTGTGACATGTTTAAAATAAGGCCTATCCTTCATTCTTAAAATCAAGAACACAAGATCGTTGGATAACAGACCCAGATTTTAAAGCTTTCTGTGAAATGGGTATACATTCTTATAAGCTGGCTGTCCTTCAGTATAAGCTGGCTGTCCTGTCCTTTGAACAGACCCTTCCGCCTTACCTCTCCAGTGCTCTTCACACCTACACCCCTTCCCGCTCACTCAGGTCCTCAAACGCAAAACTTCTGAAAGTTCCAAAAACAAATCTAAAATCATTTGGTGACCGCAGTTTCAGTTTCAGTGCCCCTGCTGTTTGGAATTCCCTCCCAGTCGATCTCCGCCATGAACCAACTATCTCTACTTTCAAAGCTAAACTCTTGATCTTGTACCTGGGTGAATGATTGGGTAATAATGTCTTGTGTGACTGCGGGTGTATCAGTGAATGGAAGCGCCTTGAGTGTAAAATAACTATAGAAAGGCGCTATAGAAATGCTATCAATTATTATTATTATTATTATTATTATTATTTTTATTATTATTATTATTATTATTAAATCATTATGGTGCAAAAATGCGACATTGGCGGTGAAAGGGTATGGAAACATAAAATAAAATATAACGTATTTCTATATAACACTCAACTTCCTACGACATTTCAAAACTGTGTATCCGTACACCTTTTAGTAACCATGTACACCTGCGAAATAAATCATAGATATACTATGATGAAATTCTGCTTAACGTCCTCCGGTCTGGAACAGACAGATATTATGGGACATTTTGTAGATATAAAGATGGTGGGAACGATCCTGGAGGCAATGCCCGGAGGCAGTGCAACACCAGGAAAGTCCCGATTTTTTTAACAATACAGATGTGTATACCGAGTACCCGTAAGATGTAATATTCAGAAACATTCCATTAAATTAAGGACTGGAATTTAACAGAACATTCCTTGGCTGTGGTAGTGTAACCCTTCATAGCATTGGGTTTTGTTTTAGATTGCTGCTACTAATAACCAAACCAGTGAACTAACAAGACAATTTTACCATTAGTTCAATTAGTCTGATGTGTGTTAATAATGAAAGAAAGTAAACTGTGTTATTAGTTCAATGAGTCTGATGTGTGTTAATAATGAAAGAAAGTAAACTGTGTTATTAGTTCAATGAGTCTGATGTGTGTTAATAATGAAAGAAAGTAAACTGTGTTATTAGTTCAATGAGTCTGATGTGTGTTAATAATGAAAGAAAGTAAACTGTGTTATTAGTTCAATGAGTCTGATGTGTGTTAATAATGAAAGAAAGTAAACTGTGTTATTAGTTCAATGAGTCTGATGTGTGTTAATAATGAAAGAAAGTAAACTGTGTTATTAGTTCAATGAGTCTGAATGTGTGTTAATAATGAAAGAAAGTAAACTGTGTTATTAGTTCAAGGAGTCTGATGTGTGTTAATAATAAAATAAAGTAAACTGTTATTAGGGTTTTTTTAAAAACATTTTACAACCTCCAGAGCGGAGGTACGTGCAAAACCTCATGTACAGTGGTAGCAATGGGGGGAGCGAGGAGGGTTAATGCGAAACGCGAGCTTGTCATAGGACACCTGTCTTTTGTGTTGATTTACAGCAAAATGGACGTGAGCTGGACATTACGACATGGGGGAATGTAGAAGAAGAAGAACAAGAAGAAGAAGAATAAGCAGAAGAAGAAGAAGGAAGAAGAAGAAGAAGAAGAAGAAGAAGAAGAGAAGAAGAAGAAGAAGAAGAAGAAAGAAGAAGAAGAAGAAGAAGAAGAAAGAAGAAAAAAAAAAAGAAAAAGAAAAAGAAAAAGAAAAAGAAGAAGAAGAATAAGAAGAAGAAGAAGAAGAAGAAGAAGAAGAAGGAAGAAGAAGAAGAAGAAGAAGAAGAAGAAGAAGAAGAAGAAGAAAAAGAAGAAAAAAGAAGAAAAAGAAAAAAGAAGAAGAAGAAGAAGAAAGAAAGAAGAAGAAGAAGAAGAAGAAGAAGAAGAAGAGAAGAAGAAGAAGAAGAAGAAGAAGAAGAAGAGGAAGAAGAAGAAGAAGAAGAAGAAGAAGAAGAAGAAGAAGAAGAAGAAGAAGAAGAAGAAGAAGAAGAAGAAGAAGAAGAAGAAGAAGAAGGAAGAAGAAGAAAGAAGAAGAAGGAAGAAGAAAGAAGAAGCAGAAGAAGAAGAAGAAGAAGAAGAAGAGAAGAAGAAGAACAAGAAGAAGAACAAGAAGAAGAACAAGAGGAAGAAGAAGAGGAAAAAGAAGAAGAAGAAGAAGAAGAAGAAGAAGAAGAAGAAGGAAGGAAGAAGAAGAAGAAGAAGAAGAAGAGAAGAAGAAGAAGAAGAAGAAGAAGAAGAAGAAGAAGAAGAAGAAGAAGAATAAGAAGAAGAAGAAGAAGAAGAAGAAGAAGAAGAAGAAGAAGAAGAAGAAGAAGAAGAAGAAGAACAAGAAGAACAAGAAGAACAAGAAAAACAAGAACAAGAAGAACAAGAAAGAACAAAAAGAAACAAGAACAAGAAAAAAAAAGAGATAATCATAATGATGATGATGATGATGATTATGAATGTATTGACGATGATGATTATTGATGGATCAACGCGACTCTCTTCTCATGCTGTCTGTATGTCTGGTCAGTCTCTCTCTCTCATCCTCCCTCTTTCCTCGATCATCCCAAACTGTTATTCCTCTCTCTCTTCTTGAACGGTCGTCTCAACCTAACCCTCGGACTTCCTGCTCTCATCTCTCTCTCTCTCCTCTCCCCCTCTCTCTCCTCTCCCCCTCTCTCTCCTCTCCCCCTCTCTCTCCTCTCCCCCTCTCTCTCTCTCCTCTCATCCTCTCCTATCCTCTTCCTCCGTACATCTCACGCGTCTCTCTCTCCCCTCCTTCTCTCCCTCTCTCTCTCTCTCTCCGGTTCCCTCTCTCTGTCACCCCCCTCTCCTCACCCCTCTCTCTTTCTCTCTCCTATCTCTCTCTCTCTCTCTCCATCGCCCTTCTTGCTCTCTCTCTCTCTCTCTCTCTCTCCCCTCTTCTCTTCTCTCCCCCCTCTCTCCCTCTCCTTCTGTTCTCTCCCTATCTCTCTCTCTCCTGCGCTCGTCGTTCCCCCCCCTCCACCGTCGGCTCTCTCGTCTCTCCTCTCTCGTCACTCTTCTCCTCTTCTCTCTTCAGCTTCTCCTCCTCTCTCTCGTCTCTCTCTCTTCTCCACTCTCTCTCAATCTCTCTCCTAAATCTCTCTCTCTCACTCTCTCTCTCTTTTTTTTTTTCTCTCCTCCTCCTCTCCTCTCACCTCATCCTCTCTCTCCTTGGTGGTCCCGTCCGTCCCCTACAGTCTCTTCCTGACTCTCTCCCTCTCCCGCCCTCGTCTCAAGTCGATCCGTTGCTCGTCATCCCCTCCGTCCTCTCTCTCGGTCTCCGTCCCACTCATTCCCTCCTCGATCTCTCTCTCTCTCTCTCAATATTTGATATGCTTATGTTATATGACTTTGGCCTTTCTAAGTAAGGACCGGTGGCCTATGAATTTAAAACTATTGGTTCATTTTTTACTTGTTTTTCTCTCTCTCTCTCATTCTCTTTTCCCCTCCTCGTTCCACCCCCTCAACCACCTCTCTCCTCTTGTAGCAATGTGACAGTGGCACTATGTCATTGGCTTCCCGTCCTATTTTTCTTCCCTGACTCGGTACTGATCGGAAGGCACTCGATGGTCTATCATAGACGTGAACATTCTTCACTCTTATACGGTCTTTCCCCATGGCAACGACAGTCTTCTTCTTTTTTCTTCTTCTTCTTCTTCTTTCTTCGATCGCTCAGACAGTTTCCCTGGTCAATTGTAAATAAGCGCAATGCGTCATGCTGGGCCGTTTATGCGCCTAAGTAAGTAAACTAATAGGCGAGCATGTCCGACCTTCGCTGGATGAATCTTTTGGGGAGAAAACTGTTTTCTTGAGGAAAAAAAAGCGGACGAAAATGGACCCCCGGTTAGGCAGACAAGATAGTCGTTAAATTGACAGCAAGCAGAAGGAAACGAACGGCAGAGTCAAGAGAGGGACAAGATTAAGGTAG
>CM065685.1:7960055-7962555 GCA_017654935.2 Phymorhynchus buccinoides | reverse complement strand
CAAGGCGTTGGAGGGTTACAGTTACCAGGATACTTGATTTTGATATGAGCCTTCAACTCACAACCATCAAAGCAGTCAGATGCATCTACAAAGAGCATAAGAAATACAATCATTTGTTGCAGAGATTACTGTTGTGCTGTACAGATCAGATACTCATACTGGAAAGAAGACTCTCCATTAGATATACAAAAACGCTGTTTAAAAATAAACATAAGACTTTAGGTGTGTACAAATAGGTACATTTTAACGTCGTTCACTTATATTTTCTGTAACAAAAGGGATGTACCGAGTGTGGGGCGTTGACGGCCCGGTTGTTTCGTTTTATTTGCGCCTTTGACAACTGTTGTTCGTGTTCATTCGCGCATCATCTCTGCCCATGCAATACTTATTATCGCACTTCCGGCGACCGCACACACAACAAGGCCTAGGCCTACAGATCAAGCCTTACCTCATAATCAAGACGACGTACCTAACATTTAGCCCACAATCATTTCAGTCTTGAAAAAAATATACGGAAAATCCAGTGTTCGTCGATTTCACTGCCTTCGACGTACGAATCCAGATCAAGTTAGGCCTAGTTGATCAAGTTGATCACCGTGTCACCGTATCATGCCATGTGACCCGGATGGATGAGCGTGCAGGCTGCGACCTTCACCTTTGCTTTGTGGCAGAGGGGGGGGGGGGGGGGGGATTAACGAAGCGAAAATAAAATATTAGGACTAAAGTATCTTACAGAAATGTTGATGATGTGGAACAAGTTTCTATCGCATGAACAATCAGTTTAAAACAGTATCAGATCAGGAGTATGGCCTTACGAATTCCGCAACTTCAATTATTAATTTTCTATATTGTTAAAAACTCGGGACTTTGCTGGTTTTGCACTGCCTCCGGGCATTGTAGCCAGTATTATTCCCACCATCTTTGCATTTACAAATGTCCCATATGTGTCTATGACCGAGAGGACGTAAAACACCATTTTTCATTCAATTACCCCTACCCCTTTCCCTCTTTCTTTAAAATTTAATTCTATGTATGTTTATATATGCGCATGTAACATAGTAGAGCCCTATTTTTATTTTTGGCAAACAAGTAAAATTGAAAAGCATATTGACAAAGCTTTCAGAAAAACATAGTGACCCCCCTCCCCCCCCCCCCTCACACACACACACACACACACACACACACACACACACACACACACACACACACTTTATTTCTTCTCTGTTTTGTCTGTTTGTTTGTTTGTTTGTTTGTCAACCACAAGCACGTCAAAATGAAATATGGCAGTTGCAGAATAATTATTAAAACCGAAAGAAATAAACATGGGAAGGTGGGTTATACAGAAAGCAAAAAAAAATGACAGACAGACTGACGGATGTGAAGGTGACTGGGTAGGAGATGAAAATCAAGTGGAGCCCAAATCAATTTCTTTGTCTGGAAACGTTTGACAAATTGGGCAAATCGAACAATGCAAGTGGCAATGGAAACAAATCCTTCTCTCCGTCTCTGTCTCTGTCCCTGTCTCTTTTTCTCTCTGTCTCTCTTTCTCTCTCTTTTTCTCTCTTTCTCCCTCCCTCTCTCTCCTCTCTCTCTTTCTCTGTCCGTCTGTCTGTCTATGTCTCTGCCTCTCTCTCACTCCTTTTCTCTCTCTCTCTCTCTCTCTCTCTCTCTCTCTCTCTCTCTCTCTCTCTCTCTCCTCTCTCTCTCTCTCTCTCTCTCTCTCTCTCTCTCTCTCTCTCTCTCTCTCTCTCTCTCTCTCTCTCTCTCTCTCTCTCTCTCTCTCTCTCTCTCTCTCTCTCTCTCTCTCTCTCTCTCTCTCTCTCTCTCTCTCTCTCTCTCTCTCTCTCTCTCTCTCTCTCTCTCTCTCTCTCTCTCTCTCTCTCTCTCTCTCTCTCTCTCTCTCTCTCTCTCTCTCTCTCTCTCTCTCTCTCTCTCTCTCTCTCTCTCTCTCTCTCTCTCTCTCTCTCTCTCTCTCTCTCTCTCTCTCTCTCTCTCTGTATATGTAAAGATGATTGGTTGCGAATATCGAAAGTTCGTCTGAGCCGGATTCTGAAAGACATAGGGGTCGGGGTCGATAGAACAAAGGAGGAGAAGGGAGAGAGAGGGAGACATGGGGTCAGACATGGGAAAGAAAGAGAAACAATAAACACTGAACACTGAACATGTATTTTTTTCTTAGATGGAAATTTAGGGTCAAGCCTATTCTTACAATAATGTCCTTGATTACATGGAATCAATGGCTAGAAACAGATTCAGAGAGAGAAAGGGGGGGGGGGGGGGGGGTAGGAATAGAGAGAAAGAGCAAAAGAAACAGATAAAGAGCGATAGAGAGAGAGTAAAGAAACGAATGAATTTTAAATACAGAAACGTGGCATAGAGGAGACAGATACCGAGAGACACGTAGAAACAGAGAGAAAGGGGGAGAGACTATGATGCGAGAGAGAGAGAGAGAGAGAGAGAGAGAGAGAGAGAGAGAGAGAGAGAGAGAGAGAGAGAGAGA
>CM065685.1:7945055-7947555 GCA_017654935.2 Phymorhynchus buccinoides | reverse complement strand
ACTGAAATGAATGTGGGCTAAATGTTAAGTACGTCGTCTTGATTATGAGGTAAGGCATGATCTCTTATTCTCTAGGCCTAGGCCTTGTTGCCGGAAGTGCAATAGGCTATACATTGCATGCGCAGAGATGATGTGCGAATGAACACGAACAACCGTTACTCAAAGGCGCAAATAAAACGAAACAACCGGGCCGTCAACGCACACACTCGGTACATCCATTTGTTACAGAAAATATAAGTTAACGACGTTAAAATGTACCTATTTGTACACACCTGAAGTCTTGTGTTTCTTTTTAAAGACAATTTTTTGTATATCTAATGGAGAGTCTTCTTTCCAGTATGTATCTCCTACTCGGTACAACACAACAGTAATCAATGCAACAAATGATTTTCTTTCTTTTGTTCCTTACCGATGTATCTGACTGCTTTGACAAATACATACTACAAGGCTCACGTCAAAATCAAGTATCCTGCTAACTTTAACCCTCTAACATCTTATGTTTTTGGGAGAAAACGACAACGTTACAGTTTCAGTGGAGAGTGAGAGTCTTCTTTAGTTTGAAGAGTGTGACTGAGTCAAGGTTAAAGGTTGCACAACAGTAATCTCTGCAACAAATGATTATCTTTATTTTGTTCTTTATCAATGTATCTGACTGCTTTGATCGTCGTGACTTGAAGGCTCACGTCAAAATCAAGTATCCTGCTAACTTTAACCCTCTAACGCCTTATATGTTTAGAGAAAATGATAACGTTAAGGTTTGAGTTAAGGTTAAAGGTCGGGGCCACGGACACAACACACACACACACACAACACACACACACACACACACACACACACACACACACACACACACACACACACAACGCGCGCGCGCGCGCGCGCGCGCGCGCGCGCGCGAACATGTACGATACTATAGACTCACTTTGTTTTAAAAAACGACGTAAGCCAAAAACCGGACGCGAAATCAAAACCCAAAACACTTGACATTTTGAAAAGCGCAATTTCGTCTCTGTTTGGCCTTCCCCTTGTCTGTCTGTCTATCGAGTATCTTTAGATTAACACTTTTCTCTCTCTCCGTCTGTCTCCTCTCTGACTTCAGTTCTCACTCTCTCTCTCTCTCTCGGGCCTGTTTTCTCGTCTCACTTCTCGAACTAAAATATCAATCCTTGAGTAAAAATGCCCACTCAAGTGTCAAGTGTCTCTCTCAAGTTTCTTGCCTCTCAATACAATGAGGTCTGAGGTCTGAGGTCTACAATAATCTCTCTTTGACTCTCTCAAAAACAACAACAAACAAGAGGCTCTCTCCTCTCTCAAGGCTCACGTCTGATTTCTCTCTCTATTACTATAGCTCTCTCTGGGAATTCCCATGCCTAAAATCTCCCATGCCTGTATAGAAAGAATACTGTTATGTAGACACTTGTCATCTGAAAACAGAATCGCTTTTTATTTTACTGTGTAAATTAAATCTATCTTCTATGCATTAAATTACCCCTACCTCTCTCTTTCTCTCTTAATTATATGTATGTTCTCTCTCTCTCTCATGTACCCAAGTTATTCCCTTTATTTTTATTTACTTTAATAAACTGTTTGACTCTGGACTGTTCCCTAGTAATTGGTCTGAAGCTTCAATACAACCATTACATAAGAACGGCAATCCCCCCAGACCCCTATGCTAACTTTAACTTTTAAACATTAGTGGGAATTTTGGAGAAAGTTATAACCTAAATAAAGTTTAACTTTGGAGAGTGAAAGTCTTCTTTAATTTAATTAGTGAAATGCAGTCCGGGTTAAAGGTTGCACAACAGTAATCTCTGCAACAAATGATTATCTCTATTTTGTTCTTTATCAAAAAAAAAAACTGCTTTGACAATCAGAAACTTATATTGCATTCATTGATTCAAAAAAAAGCATTTGCTATCTTGTAACCCTCTAACGCCTTATATGATATTAGAGAAAATGACAACGTTAAGGTTTGAGTTAGAGAGTTAGAGAGGTCGGGGCCACGAACGCAACACACACACAGTCACACACACTGAACATAACACACACACCACACACACACACACACAAACACACACACACACACACACACACAAACACAAACACACACACACACACACACACACACACACACACACACACACACACACACACAGACACAACCGAACATGTACTAATACTATAGACTTACTTTGTTTTAAAAAACGACGTAAGCCAAAAACCGGACGCGAAATCAAAACCCAAAACACTTGACATTTTGAAAAGCGCAATTTCCGTCTCTGTTTGTCTTCCCCTGTCTGTCTTGAAGGCTCAGCTCTCGAAATTTAGCCTCTCTCTCTATCTCTGCTCTCTCTTCTCTCCTCTCGTTCTCTCTCTCTCTCATCTAAGTCATCATCTTCATTTACTCTCTCTCTCTCTCTCTCTCTGATCTCTCTCTCTCTCTCTCTCTTTCTCTCTCTCTCTCTCTCTCGTTCTCTTGTCTCTCTCTCTCTCTCTCTCT
>CM065685.1:7935055-7937555 GCA_017654935.2 Phymorhynchus buccinoides | reverse complement strand
GTGAGCGTTATTCGCGCGGCGACCGTTATCTAGAGAAACTCGCTCCAGGACCTTTTCTAATGTGTAAAGCGGCAGACTCACTGCGCACGATCCCATCCGACTGTGACAATTGTGAGGCATGATTCTCGCTACAATCCACTGCCTAAATCAATCCGCTGAAATCCTACTAGTTTGTGTACGCTATAGTTGTACACGAATCTGATTAAATATAAGTTGGGTTTTTTTGTTGTTATCAGACATTTTATGTAGTTCGTGTATTGAAGTCTACGCGAGTATAGTGAACGAAAACAGTAGAGTTCTTTTTAAGACGGAAGTATTTCACGCGAATCATGACTCATCACAGACATCGTCACAATCGAATCGTATTGGGGTCAAATCGTATGCAGTGTGGCTGGGCCTTAAAGCAAAGCCGCAAAAATGCTAAAGGTCTGTGTACACGTTAAAGGGGCACCCTGACGGATGAGATTTTGTCAGAAACGCGTCGAGATCACCAGGAAAGAAAACGCTTCAACCACAATGAGTGTCCTCCACCCACCCCATCCAAAATGGCTACTCTCTCCGGCATCTCCGCCCAGGAGGAATCGCCGTTTTTACGGTTTAATTTGTAGGTAACCATAGCAAACTGAGTGTTCCGATCCTTGAAAAGGCTGTCTTTCTGGTGATCTCGACGTGTTTCTGGCAAAAACTCATCCGTCAGAGAGCACCTTTAACATCGAGGTTTATATGTCAGAAAGTGATATCATTCTTCTCCTGCGAAAGCCAGAAGTTGCTGTCATCCTTTTGTTATTCATTTTGTGATTAGTACCTTCTGGCTTTCACCCGAGAGAGAATGATAGTACCTTCTGGTATAAGCATGTCTCCCGATATTTGTAGCAGGCGGGTGCCGGTCATTAAAACGGAAGATTATTTTCAACGAGAAAATGTCTTCAGTTACTCACAGAAGTTTTAAGACCGGTTATACTTTAGCTCTCACATCCGGTAATATGATATACAAGAAAACCTCGTCAAATCTTTACATTATTGTTATTCGTTTAGAGCACGCACGCCCGCGCACACACGCACACACACGCACACGCACACGCACACGCACACGCACGCGCGCGCACACGCACACACACACACATACATACACACACACACACACACTAAGATTGTATAAAGTGCACTTAATAACCTTTTTTTCTTTACTTTTTTTTCCAAGGAACATAACATAACAGAGATAGAGAGAGAGAGAGAGAGAGAGAGAGAGGGAGAGAGTAGAGAGAGAGAGAGAGAGAGAGAGAGAGAGAGAGAGAGAGAGAGAGAGAGAGAGAGAGAGAGAGAAGAGAGAGAGAGAGAGAGAGAGATTGAGAGAGAGAGAGAGAGAGAGAGAGAGAGAGAGAGAGAGAGAGAGAGAGAGAGAGAGAGAGAGAGAAAATGGAGTTGTACGTCCTCTTGGTCTGAATCAGACACATATGGGACATTTGTAAATACAAATATGGTGGGAACAATACTGGAGGCAATGACCGGAGGCAGTACGAAACCAGTAAAGTCCCGATTTTTTTTAAAAATAATAATACAGATAGCTGTAGCGGTGACCACGCCTCGGTTAAACTTCATCGGCCATGGCACCGCCACATTAAGCTGTATAACATAACATATCATAGACTATTTCAACAAAGAGTTAGAGACATGAAAATAACAGCAACATACCAATAAACAAATAATGTACACATTGTATATCTTTGTCTATTCCTCCGAATATTAATACAATATTTCTTTAGCAAAGGAAGAATAAGAACAGACATCTCCACGTATATCAAATTACCAACGATAGGATAACGTCAATAACTGAACAATAGAGGATTTTTGGAGAAGAAAACAAAACTAGGGGAGAGCACTTTGTGAAAATTAGAGTTACTGGTCAACTTAGGACGATGATTTGACCGCCAGGGGGCAATCAAACCAGTAGGGGCTTAGTGCGTGATATTCTTAGTTGGGCGCAGTGAGAGAGACTTCAGACTTCAGAAACTTTATTTTACAAGGAAAAGAATTTAGGCTGGGCCTAGTCTTCCGCTCTGTCCTTGGTAATACTATAAATGAACATTGAGACACGGGAAAATCGCCAACAAAAAACAACAACTAACAGTAATATAGCAACGACATGGTAGGCAGAGCATCAACATAAGCCCAAAAAAAAAAAAAGAGAGAGAGAGAGAGAGAGAGAGAGAGAGAGAGAGAGAGAGAGAGAGAGAGAGAGAGAGAGAGAGAGAGAGAGACGAGAGAGGGGGTGGGAGGGACTCATCTCCCTAAGTTGCTCATTACCTCGAATTACTCGGTCAAAACCATAGCAACAATGGAGGCATGGCGTCGAAGCTTGAAACCGCAGGATGCGAGTCAGCGACTTGCAAACTATTTTTTTTATGGAAAAATGTGGCCAGTGGCCACAAACTGATAGAACTTGCAACATGTGACGTACAAATATAAATGACATCAAATTTAGAATGACGCACGGTGTTTT
>CM065685.1:7905055-7912555 GCA_017654935.2 Phymorhynchus buccinoides | reverse complement strand
GGCAATGCCCGGAGGCAGTACGAAACCAGTAAAGTCCCGATTTAAAAAAAATTAATACAGATAGCTGTAGCGGTGACCACGCCTCGGTTAAACTTCATCTGCTATGGCACCGCCACTAGTAGTACCAACTATCAATAATGCATATACGAAACTCTTTGTAAGTGTTAAAAATACTTCTCTTATAAGACCCCTCCCTTATCAGACCTCATTTTGGATGATGTTTGAAGGTCGGATAAGGGAGGTTCCACTGTATGATGGCCACGTTGTCCTTTCATCGAGGAGGGATGTGCTTTTGCCCTTGTCCGTCCGTCCGTCCGTCTGTCTGTCTGTCTGTCTGTCTGTCTGTCTGTCTGTCTGTCTGTCTGTCTGTCTGTCTGTCTGTCTGTTTGCCTGTCTGTCTGTCTGTCTGTCGTTTGTCTGTCCGTTTGTCTGTCCGTCTGTCTGTCCGTCTGTCTGTCCGTCTGTCTGTCTGTCTGTCTGTCTGCCTGTACACTTGTCTATCTGTCTGTTTGCTTGTTTTCTCGTTTGTTCGTTGGTAAACGCGTCCGTTGACGACGTCACTTAATATTAAGAACAGTAAGTAAAATGGACGGATTCCGATGACATTTCTGGAAGAGTTATAGGGTATTACCTCAAGAATGTTTATCACTGAGTTGGGTTGAGTTGAATTGTCATTCAGATACTATACGTGGTCAGATTTGACGCGGTGAAAGCCCTGACATGGCCTTAGTTGTCGACGGGGCTATAATCTTAATCTTATCATTCAGCTCCTGTATATCTTTCTTTATTTCATTTTCATCAGGAGGGAGGGGGTGGTTTTCTCCCTTTATTTTGGTATTGGTATTTGGAATATATAGTCACAGAGGCATCTCTGTGAAATTCGGGTTGCTCTCACCTGGAGAGCGCCTCGCAGCCAGAGGTGCTCCACCCATTTTTTTGTTGTTGTTTTTTTTTCATGCGATTTTTGTGTGACTAATAAGGAAGGAAAGGAGGGTTGGGGGGTGTAAATGTTGACCAAATAACGACTTTTTTTTTTTTGTTTTTTTCGTTTCCACTGGGTTTAGCGTATGCTAAGTGCATGGGCACACCCGGCCCCCCCGACCCCCCTGGTTTATCGTCTCATCCGAAAGACTCCACGTTCAGACCATAAGGCCTAGTGCAGAGTGAGAGGAAAAATTCCCTATCCCCCGCTCCCCCTTATTTTTATACCTATGTTAGAGAAAGTTATATTTACGTAGTTGTTTTTTCATCTTTTCTACTTCGCATTTTCTATGCTAAGCTGTTTTCTCCTTTTTGTTAGAAGAGCATACAGTGTTAGAACTTTCTGGGATTTTGTTGCTGTTGGTGGTGGTGGTTGTTGTTGTTGTTGTTGTTGTTGTTGTTGTTGTTGTTGTTTTTTTGTTTTTTGTTTGTTGCTGTTGTTGTTGTTTTTCATCGTTGTCTTTCTTCGTGTTTCTCTTTCTTAAAATGACCTAAACTGTCTTCTTTTTTTTATCATTATCGTTTTTGATATTTCACACTTTTCCTTTATTGACCTACACCTAATATATTTGTGTGTTTTTTTCAACATGTTTTTGTATCTTCCCTTGCAATTTGAAACTGATACCTCCTTCTTGGTGGAGGTTAGACGTGCTATGTACTATGTTAGGGCTTTCTGGTTTTGTGGCTTGTTTTTTGTTGTTATTGTTGTTGTTGTTGTTGTTGTGTGTGTGTGTTTTTATGGAGGGGTGTTGTGTTGTTGTTATTGATGTTGTTGTTGTTGTTGTTGTTTTTGTTTGTTTGGTTTTTTTTTTTTTCGTGAGTGGTGTGGGGGGGGGGGGTGGGGGGGGGTGGGGGGTGGGGTGGGGGGGGGGGGGTTGGGGGGGGGGTTGAGCTGGGTGTAACTTTTCCTTATATAATAACCGTATCGTCTAGCATATCTCTCTTTTCTAATGTACAAAAGTCCTTTTTTTGCTGCTGTTTTTGTGTTGTGTTTTTTTTTTTCTTGAGGGGTGGGAGTAGTGATGGAGGGGGAGGGGGGGGGGGTTGAGGCAAGGTATTTCTCTTATATAACCGTATCTTCTTCCAATAATATCATCTCTGTTCTAATGTTCAAAGTCACTTTGGACGGGGAGGTTGTTTTGTTGTTGTATTTTGTTCTTTGGGAGGTGGGTGGGAGGGGGAAAGGGGGGGTGGAGAAAAGGGTGGGGGGGGGGGTGCTAGGTATTTCCCTTATATACCCCGTATCGTTATTATGAAACAAATTATACCACAAAACACTACCAACCCCCCATGCACTGTACAAATGTGGCTTGAAATGGCTTTTATAGCTTAAAATGCCACTGTTAAATAGTGGTGGATCCATAAAGGATGCCAGTGGTGAATTCCATAATTCGAAAGAGATCTCTCTATGTACATGCTCATACACTGTCTGTCCCCCATTGGGACAAAAAGTAAACCAGCACAATCTTTTACTTTTATTTTATTCTTTTCACAGCACAGAGCTCATTTCAAAAGAGTATACACAGTTAGTGGTGTTTGTGGTTTCTTTGATCAAATATAACCGTATCGTCTAGCATATATCTCTGTTCGGTACAAATCACTTTTAAATAGAAAAGGGGGTTAGTTTTTTGTTTGTTGTTGGGATTTGTTTTCCCTCTTGTGAGGTTGAGGGGAGGGGGGGAGAAGGAGAAGGAGAAGGGGAGGGGGGCTTAGGCTGGGTATTGTGCCTTATTAAACGTATCTCCGACCTTCCACATCCATTAATGTTTTAACGTATAGAAATCACTTCAGCCTCTTCCTGGTGATGTGTGGATTAGACTCTCCATCCACCTTGGCTCCTTTTTCGTATCATTGAAAAAGTCAATGCTTCATACATCCGACTTCGGTTGTACGGCCATCCAACTCTGTGACGAAGTCTTTGAAGCATGCATCTGATGATGAAATACTGCACTACCTTTAACAAGAATCTGGTGACGTCCTTCTCGTTTCCTTCATATAAGTATTACTTCGTATCTGGGATACATGGGGGAGAGAGAGAGAGAGAGAGAGAGTAGATAGAGAGAGAGAGGAGTCTAGAGAGAGAGAGGAGAGAGAGAGAGAGAGATAGAGAGAGAGAGAGAGAGAGAGAGAGAGAGAAGAGGGAGAGAGAGAGAGGAGAGATGTATCCTTTAGAGAGAGAGAGAGAGAGAGTAGAGAGAGAGAGAGAGGGAGAGACCTCTCAGAGAGAGAGAGAGAGGGGAGGGAGGGGGGAGAGAGACTTAGGGAGAGAGAGAGTAAGGTGGATAGAGAGAGGGGGAGAGAGAGAGAGAAGGGGGGGCTGGGGGGATAGGGACGAGAGGGAGAGAGATAGGGAGAGAGTAGAGAGAGGGAGAGAGAGAGGAGAGAGAGAGAGGGAGGGAGAGATGGTGGGAGAGAGGAGAGAGAGATAGGGGAGAGAAGAGAGAGAGAGAGAGATAGAGTAGAGAGAGAGAGAGAGAGAGAGAGAGAGAGATAGAGAGAGTAGAGAGAGAGACAGAGAGAGAGAGAGAGATTTCTCGGATGAAATATCCAATACATCATAATGAAATTCGGATGCTTTCATCAGGTTCGTGTGTGTGTGTGTGTGTGTGTGTTTGTGTGTGTGTGTTGTGTGTGTGTGTGTGTGTGTGTGTGTGTGTTGTGTGTGTGTGTGTGTTTGTGTGTGTGTGTGTGTGTGTGTGTGTGTGTGTGTGTGTGTGTGTGTGTTTGTGTTGTGTTGTGTGGTGTGTGTTATATATGTGTGTGTGTGAGTGTGTGTGTGTGTGTGTGTGTGTGTGTGTGTTGTGTGTTTGTGTGTGTGTGTGTGTACTTGCGTGCGTGCGTATGCGTGTATGTATGTGTGTGTGCGCGCGCGTGTAGTGCGAGTTCTACAACCCCAGTGAACGAAAACTAGTAGAAGTTATGTCATCGGATTTTCATATTACCATGGCTTGGAGTCAAAACGGACTATCTTAGATAGTCCATTGACATATTATTGAACTTATTACGAAAACTAATAACTTGTATCAAACAACAAGACTGCTGAAATTTCAAAAGCAAACCCCCCTTTTACATTACTATTTCTGCCAGTCCTTGTTTTTATACCAAGTTATTAGTTTTCACTCTATGTTCTCCCTAATACGTCAATGGACTATCTAAATATGGTCCGTTTTGAATTCCAAGCCATCGAATTTTAAATTTTAAATAATGCAAGACTCTGCAGCATTTCACCAAGAATCTCTGTCCTCAACAGACATCGTCACGACTGCTGGACAAGCCATGCTACTGAAATCGGAACGTGTTGGACAGACAAGACAGCTAAGACTTAGACTACCGCTTCACGTTGCGTAGTGTGAAGGATGCTGCTTAGATTCTGCTACATTAAATTCACTGTAGCCATTGTGGTGTCTCTCGTTTCGATCTATTTACTTACCTACCTTTCTCTCCGGGGGAATGTGGGGGGTGGGGGGTGGGTGGTGGGTGGGGGGGGTCGAGGTTGGGGGTGGGGAAGGGGTGAAGGGAACACACTCTATCCATACGATTCAATCCCTCTCTAATCTCTAAATACGAATTATGTGTAAAGTAACTGACGTCAGAGTGCGCGCTTTCGCTTTTAAAACAAGGTGTCGCTTGTGACACTTTGTGAGGGCATTGATCTTTTGTTTTTTTTGTGTTTTTTGGGGTGGTGGTAACATTCTCAACTGTCTCAGCCAGAATTCTATATGCGCTATTTTAAAGGCGAAAATCGACGGCGATAATCGACGGCGATAATCGCCCGCGGTTCAAATGTTATCGCCACCAACAATCACTCATTCTGTCCACCCATAGGCGTGATAATCGCGACCTCTCTCTCGAAAAATCGCTCGGCGATAATTATTTTATCGCTTGTTGGAACGAAAAAATATTTTTGTCGCCGTCGAAAACAGTCTGAAAGTGGATGGAGCAAAATCATCACGCGGTGGAGCAAAATCATCACGCTCATTGTTTCAGCTCAGCATGGCTTCCAAAACCGTGGTGAAACATGTGGTACTCGTGAAAAACGTTGCTTGCTGTTCCGAAGGCGCGATCAGGATTTTTTAGCGCGACGTTTGAATAGTGCCATCGAAAATCGCCGGCAATTTTAGCGTCAATGGAATTCTCAAGCAACATTTTTCGTCGCTGTCGAAATTCGCGGGCGATTTAAGCCAGCGAAAATAGCGCATATGGAATTCCAGTTTCAATGAATCGGATGAAATCCCACTAGTTTTGCTCACACACAAAACACACACACACACCCACACACACACACACACACACACACACACACGACACACTGGACACAGACACACCCCCACACTACACACAAACACAGTATGATTGAAGCCTTGTAGAATAACCAATGCTACTTGTCAATATAGGTTTTGTGAGTCATGTCTACATTTAGTCCATTCATTTGTTATTTTCTTGATTGAAACCCTGTAAACTGATCAATGATGTAGGCCTATATCAAAATGAGGGCTTTGTGGGTCGATGCTACCAAAAAGCCTGAACATACAAAGAGCTCACACTCCGCAGCTGACCGAAGCCGTTTTTTTGTCTTTACTCCCACCCTTTCACCTACACTACAGATGGGGATCATTGTGGACTCAAGCTTCACTCACTGCCTACAACAACAAGCTCCTAACACTTCCCACCTCCCAACCTTTTCACCTTCCAGGTGGGGAGGGAGAAAGTTGGCTTCATTCTTTGCAAGGATTGTAGGCCGCGAAGTTATCGTTCTTTGTAACCTACGTGTAATTGTATTTATTTTCCATGTTAAGGGTGAGTGTGAATTCCTGTGATTTTTCTCACTTTTGTTTTCGCTTTACACGTGAGTGGTTTTTGTGAGGTGTTTTTCTACATTTTTCAGTTACATTTTTCAGTTACATTTTTTTACTTTTTTTACTTTCAGCTTTTCGTCTTTCTTTTCCTTTTCTTTCATTTCCGTTTCTTCTTCTCAGTTCTTCATCTGTCTTTCCCTCCATTAATTTATTTCGTTCCAGCTTCCCCGTCTCTTCTCTCTCTCTCTCTCTACTCTCTCTCGTCTCTCTTCTCTCTCTTCCTCTACTAGTCGGTCGCGTCTCTCTGTCCTCCCGTCTCTCTCTCGTCCTCCTTTCTCTATCTCGATCCTCTCGAGTCTATTCTATCGTAACGCCTTCCTCATCCTCTCTCTCTCCTCTCCTCTCTCTCTCATGTCATCGTTAGCTCTCTCGTCCATCTCTCTCTCTCTTTTCTCTCTCTCTTCTCTCTCTCCTCTTCTCTCTCTCGGTCTCTCTCATCTATTCCAAGTTCCTCTCTTCCTCTCTCTGCTCTCTCTCTCCTCATCATCTCTCTCTCCTACTCTGCTCTCTCGTCTCTCTTATGCCTATCTATCTCTCTCATGTATTCAGTCTCTCTATATCTCTCTCTCTCTCTGCTCGTCTCCTTCATCATGCTCTCTCTCTCTCATCCTCTCCTCTCTCTCTCCGTCCTCTCTCTCCTCAACTCTCTCTCAATGTTTTGAAATGAAAATGATGCTCTCCCCCATGTCATGAGATCCCAGTGTTTATTGCATTAAAGGGTCTAGTGTCCAGTCCTCCTCTCTCGTCTCTCTCCCTCTCTCTCTCTCGCGCTCCTCTCGTCTCTCTCCACCATCTCTTCTCTCGTCCTCTTCATCTCTCCTCTCTATCGATCTAATCTCATCTATCTAACTTTCCTTTCTCTCTCTCTCTCTTCTCATCCCTCTCTCTCATCTCTCTCCTATCTATCTCTCTCTCTTCTCGCCTCTGACCTCGTCTCTCTTTCTCATTCATGTATCTCCCTCCTCTCTCTCTCTCTCTCATCTATCCGATCCTCTTCACATCTCATCTAACTCTCTCTCTCTCTCTCTATCTATCTCTCTCCTCTAATCTCTCTCTCTCTACTCCTCTCTCTCCCCTATCTATCTATCTATCGATATTATCTCCCTTTCTCTCTCTCTCTGCTCATCTCTCTCATCTCTCTTCTCTCTCTCTCTCTCAATGTTTTGAATCTGAACCAATGATGCTTCCCCCATGGTCATGAGAACCCAGTGTTATGGAATAAAAGGGTCTAGTGTCCAGGTGTCTCTCTCTCTCTCATTCCCCTTCTCCCTCTCCTCTCTCTCTCTGGTCGGGTCGTCTCCTCTCATCACTTCTCTCGTCCGTTCCATCTCTCTTTCTCTCTCTCTCATCTCTCTCTATCTAATCTATCTATCTATCTAACTTTCTCTTTCTCTTCTCTCTAAGCTCTCTCTCTCCTCGTCTTCACCTCTCTCTTCGCCTCCTCCTCTCCTTCTATCCTCTCTCTCTCTGGGCCTCTCGTTCGTCTCAACAACTCTCTCTCCCTCTCTCTCCACATCTCTCGTTTTCCCCCCCCCCCTTCCTAAAAATTTCCTATCTATCTATCTAGCTAATCTAATCTACGGTCGGCGGGGGGAGGAGAGAAAGGGCGGGTGGGCAAAGGTGGGAAAAGGGGGGGGGGGGGGTAGGGGCTATGGACGGGAGG
>CM065685.1:7897171-7904555 GCA_017654935.2 Phymorhynchus buccinoides | reverse complement strand
TTGCAGCTGATATTGTTCTTCTCTCCCATTCAGTTTGTAGGCCTTTCAGAACCAACTCAATATACTGAGCAATACAGCATATATACTCCAACTTTTAGTTAATCTGAAAAATCTAAGATAATTGGTATTAGAAAAGGAGGCTACTTAGCTGCAAGAGAAAAAATGGGTTACAATGGTCGTCCAGCTAAGAGTTGTGTAACGAATCAATACCTTGGTTTGATTTTTTCACTGACTGACTTTTAAATACTGCATTAAAGGACATGGCAGCAAAACTAAAATGTGTTTTTGGTACTTAGAATTATGTTTCCCCTTGAAAATAATCCAAACTCATTCGTTAAATATTTGATTCCATTCCGCCTATTTTGGCCATATGGGGCTCAATTTGGGGAGTTATCTGCTGATCATCCTCCCAGTGAACGTATTCTTTATTTGCTATTAAACGCTTCTTAATGTAAGCATTCATACACAAGTCCTCTTGTATATTGTGAAACTGGAAGACACCCTTTTAGTATTGCAAACGTATACTAGATCTATTAAATATTGGGTTGAAGCAACAGCATGGCACAACATAGAATAACCTTAGAAAGGCGTAAATATTGAATGTGTACTCTATCAGCGAAATGGGAACAAGCAACTGCATATCCAACGTGCAACACCTTATATAAACTTTGGTTTCGGGTTTGTTTGGGAGAATCAGGTGTGGGAAATGTTAAAAAGTTTCTGTCTGCTCTAGCAGAGATTATTTGACTGTCATCTTCAATCTAGATTCTAATCTATTGGAAAGATAGATAACTTTCTATTCATCGTTCAGGACAATAGTAGACGTGCCCGTATTTGCATCTATCAAAAATTCTGCTATCATAGGAAACATTTAACTAGATTATACTAGCGTTTCCTCATTAAAACTTTCACCGATATATGCACTCAAACATAACATGTAAGCAATCACTGTGCCCTTCTTTCCAATTAGATGAAACAGACTACATTCATTCTGTTTGTCCTCATTACAAAGCTTTACGTGAGTTGTATATCACCAGAAAATATTATTCAACCCCTAATGCGTTTAGATTAACACTGCTGCTTTCTGACAAAAGAATATGTACACCTTTGTTTTTATTCCTTTCGAAAGCTTTCAACTTCAGAAACCAATCCATTATCTACTGAGACTGAAAACTATGATGTATTGATGGATGCAATTTACTTGTGTATATTCCTTGTTAGTTTGTATTGTATTGGATATGTTGTATCTTGGCAATTCGTGTTCGTACTGTTTCCTTATACTTATAGCTAGCATTGTTGAAGAATGACACATTCTTCTCTTGATATGTGTGGATAATTTATATGTTTTTGTTTATTTATGTCCTTGATTTTTCCTCATGACACAAACATTGATTGATGGATGTCATTATTCATACCCGTTTTATAGTTAATTCACTCACTACTTTCCTTTACAATAATGAGCATTAATTTATGGTGCTTGTTTGTGGTTGTTTAAAGTCTCCCCAGTATGCTATAAGTATAATCGTAAAACCACTGTGAATGGTGTTTGCTTATGGGTATTATTTCAAGTCATCAGTGTTTAAAAGCATTGTAATCATTGCCTTTTCCCTTTCCCTCTGTTCCCGTACGACTCAGGCATTTATGTTTAGTGATGACTTAGCCCTATTGTAGTTTTGATTGCTATTGGTATTACTGAATTATTAACTCTATTAGCAGTACAGTATGTTACTACGATATGTTGGATTTGTCAGCTACGTAATGTTTATTTTGTACTCATCAGTAATGAACGTGTGTGTGTGTGTGGTTGTGTGTTATGTGTGTGCGGTGTGTGTGTGTGTGTGGTGTGTGTGTGTGTAGTGTGTGTGTGGTGTGTGTGTGTGTGTGTTGTGTATTGTGTGTGTGTGTGTGTGTTGTGTGTTTGTGGTGTGTGTGTATGTGTGTGTTGTTTTGTGTATGTGTGGTGTGTGTGTGTGTGTTTTGGGTGTTTGTGTGTGTGTGTGTAGTGTGTGTGTATATGTTTGTGTTCGCGCGTGTTTGCGTGTTTCTGTGTTTGTGTGTGTGGCGTTCCGTGTGTCATCGTCTGCTCGGCGACGCGTGGTGTGGTGTGTGTGTGTGTGTGTGTGTGTGTGTGTGTGTGTGTAATTTTGTGCAATATTTCCCTTTCCACTGTCCAGCAGCCCTTTCTTGTAATTGTGACAATTTTTAACAAATGAATGTTCACATTTCTTTGATGTTTACTCGCAATGCTGCATTTCGTTGTTCTTTTCTATTATCCTATATATATTTTGTTTATGTTATGATTTATATGCTCCTTCCCCCCCCCCTACCCATATGTGATACGGGCACAAGGCCTAATCAATACAATATTTGAGTTTTGAGTTTTGGAGTTTGGCGTCTCCTCGTCTCTCTCTCCATCTCTCTCTACATCTCTCTCTCTCTCTCTCTCGTCTCTCTCTCTCGCTCTCCTCTCTCTCTCTACATCTCTCTCTCTCTCTGTGTCTCTGTTTCTCTGTTTCTCTCTCTCTGTGTCTCTTTCTCTGTTTCTCTCTCTGTCTCTCTCGTCTCTCTCTCTCCGCTCTCTACTCAATCTCTCTCTCTCTCTCTCTCTCCACTCTCTCTTTCTCTCTCTCTCTCTCTCTCTCTCTCTCGTCTCTTCCTATCTTAATCTCTGTCCTCTCCCTCTCTCTCTCTTCCTCTCTATCTCTCCAAGAAGTATCTCATCTCTCTCTCAGGGTCTCTCTGGCTCTCTCTCTCCCTCGGTGCTCTCTCACATGACATCTCTCAGTCTCTTCTACATCTCTCTCTCTCTGGCGTCTCTCCTCTCCTCATCGCATGGAATCAAATATTGCCTATACTACGAGACTAAACTAGACGGACTAACTCTTCTTCCTTCTTCTTCTTCTTTCTTCTTCTTCTTCTTCTTCTTCTTCTTCTTGCTCTTCTTCTTTCTTCTTCTTCCTTCTTCTTCTTCTTCTCTTCTTCTCTTCTCTTGAGGGCCCACGGTCAATGAGCTGACCATTCCGACTCCTTTTGAAAAAAAAAAGACTGAAAACTAAACTCCCCAAACGGCTGGCATTTTAGTCTAATTGACACACTATATCCCGTGCTAACTGCCTAAGACGCGCTCGTGATTACATACCCAGTAGAAAAACAGTCGTTAACCCTTTCACCGGCATGTCGCATTTTAGCATCACAGTGGGTTAACACCCATGTCACTAAAAGGAATCAAATCACGGCCTGTTATCCAAAGACCCCAGTTTCTTAATTTTGGGAGATAAGGACAGGCCCAATGTTTGTTATGTCACTGAGGAATTCACAATATTGCAGATACTTTTTTTTTTCTACCCAGTTAAGCTTAATGGGGTTTTGGCTGAAACATGGCTGGCGGTGAAAGGGTTAAATTCTTTTATAGAAACAACAAACTCACACACACAACACTCACATACTACGCAGAACAGCTACAGATTAGAATAGGATTCGGTAAACAGGAGATAAACATTTCCCTATCTGACTGACCGTCAGTCAAATAGGGAACAAAATGGTGTTGACATTTCAGTCAATTTCGGTCAATGCCTAAGCATTTTTAGGCATTTCCGAAAATGACCGATCAAAACGGTCATTCTCGGAAATGCCTGATTTGCTTAGGGCAGAATCGTGAATGCCTGAATTCCGAGTTTGACTGTAACATATATAATACAGGAGAACAACAAAATATTGCAACAAGGGCGAACATGACGCAAGGACTGTAGGAGATAGATGGAGACACACACAATACAGACACGCTTGATTAGAACCGAGACACAACCAGAAAGTGTGTGTGTGGTGTGTGTTGTGTGTGTGTGTGTGTGGGTTTTTGTGTGTGTTTTTTTGTGTGTTGTGTTGTGTGTGTGTGTTGTGGTGTGGTGTGTGTGTGTTTGTGGTGTGGTGTGTGTGTGCTTGCTATTATTGTGGGTATGTGTAAACGCGTGCTTTTTCACATGTATATGCGAGTGCAGCTGCACGCGCGCGTGTGTTTGAACGCGTTGCGTGCGTTCGTGGCGGGTTGGCGTGTGTGTTTTATGTGTGCGGCGCGCGCCGTTTCGACGAGTCCATGGCGCGCGCGCGGGCATGTTGTGTGTGTGCATGTCTGTGTGTCTGTCCGTGTATGTGTGCTTGTCTACGTGCCCATGCACGTGCATGTTGCGCGTGCGTGTGATTGTGTGAGAGTGTACGCGCGCATGTTCGTGTGCCGTGCGTGCGTTTGTGTCTGCGCGCGTGTATTGTGTGTGTATTATGTGTTCGTGTGCGCGCGCGCGTGCCAACGTGTACATGCGTGTGTATGTGTGTAGGAGAGAATGGAGAGAGAGCAGGAAGAAACAAGTAGGGATTCCTTTCATCGTTATGCCAAGGCTGGAGGACTATCAAGGTATCGTCAGTCTTATGCTCGGTGTCCATCTGTGTTCTAGCGAGGACCCAGCGTGTTTGACAATCGTGTGACAGGTAGCACACGCCTTGTTGCTTTTGACTTGATGACAGGTTTATGCACACAAGCAGGTCAGGCTTCTTTTGGTCGCCCTTCCCCAAGACCCCAAACAACATGGGCGACAGCGGACCAAATGCGTACTACAACGCACGCCAGTCGGTGTGAATAACATGGCAGCAGGTGTGAAAAAAACACAGAATGAAACAAAACAGATCCTTTGTATTAGCCAGGACACAAGATGTACACCCGAGCCTTAGATATTTTCATCTCGCCAGTCCGCTATTTATGGGGGGAACTGAATCGTTTAGCGAGAGAAAATAACGCATTGAGTTCATCTTCGGCGGGTTTTATAATGAGAGTGTCAGACCAAAGACCACTTAGTGCTTACGCAAAGACGAAACACATTGGTCTTACAGCTTGAAGCCCGAATCTGGCATCCGTACGCCTAGGTCCAGGGAGGAGTAACGGGTTAACAATAGGGCAATCAAACATCAATCAAACATCTACCACTCAGTCTTCAGCATGCCTAGGTTCAGGGGGGAGTGGTGGGTTAACTATAGGGGCAATCAAACATCTACCACTCAGTCTTCAGCATGACTAGGTGCAGGGGGGAGTGGTAGGTTCAGTAGGGCAATCAAACAGCTACCACTCAGTCTTCAGCATGCCTAGGTCCAGGGGGAGTGGTAGGTTAACTATGGGGCATATCAACATCTACCCTCATCCCCCCTTAGCATGCCTAGGTCCAGGGGGGAGTGGCAAGTTCAGTAAGGCAATCAACCAGCTACCAGGGTTCGTCAGCATGCCTAGGTGGCAGGGAGGAGTGGCAGGTTAACTGCAGGGGCAATCAAACAGCTACCATTCAGTACTTCAGCATGCCTAGGTGCAATAGGGGAATTGTAGGTTCAGTAGGGCAATCTGACAGTCTACCACTCAGTCTGCAGCATGACTAGGTGCAGGGGGGAATGGTTGGTTCAGTAGGGCAATCAAACATCTACCACTCAGTCTTGGTCATGACTAGGTGCAGGGGGGAATGGTAGGTTCAGTAGGGCAATCAAACATCTACCACTCAGTCTTCAGGAGGACTAGGTGCAGGGGGCCATGGTAGGGTCAGTAGGGCAATCAAACATCTACCACTCAGTCTTCAGCATGACTAAGTGCAGGGGGGAATGGTAGGTTCAGTAGGGCAATCAAAGATCTAGCACTCAGTCTTCAGCATGACTAGGTGCAGGGGGGAATGGTAGGTTCAGTAGGGCAATCAAACATCTACCACTCAGTCTTCAGCATGCCTAGGTCCAGGGGGAAGTTTACTCAGTCTCAGCATGCCTAGGTGCAGGAGTAGTGGCATGTTCCAGCAGGGCATCGACAGCTAACCATTGAGTCTTCAATATGCCTAGGTCAAGGGGAGTTTAGTTTTTAACATGAGGCTTCATCGGCTGCGACCATCTATTTGTTAGCTATTGTCTTTGGTCACACCTGAGGGTGGGAGAGAGTGTAGGAGAGTGAGCGGGGGTGAGGGATGGATAAAGTGGGGGGGGGGGTGTTATCGAGAAGAAAGTCGATAAATAGAAGTAGAGAGAGAAAGCATGAGAGAGAAAGATGGGGGGGAGAAGTAAAGGGTCATCATCGCAGTAACTATGTAAATTTGTCACCGAGAAGAGGGAGAGAGAGAGAGAGCGAAGAGAGAGAGAGAGAAGAGAGCGAGCGAGAGAGAGAGAGAGATAGTGGCAGATATACAAGACAAAAGGAGAGGTAGGCAGACAGGTAGACAGACTGAAAAAGACAGATGGGTAGACAGAGTATCGGTCAGTGTCATGATTCAAAGGAATATAGGGAGCCGACCCACTGCAGAGGACTAAATCCAAATGCGATCCGACTGTGCCATCTGTGAGGCATGATTCATGATTCTCGTGAAGTTCTGTTGTCTACACGAATGTGACGAACTCCTACTACTAGGTTTTTGTTTGTGGCACAAGCCACAAAACCTATAACTCACTTAGTCTGTTCGTGTTCGGTCTGTCTGTCTGTCTGTCTGTCTGTCGTATGTCTGTCTGTCTGTCGGTCGGCTCTGTCGGTCGGTCCTAAATTGTTTGCACTTCAAATCGAGGCTACAAAATTGTCGCTCTTCAAATCGAGGCTGCACTTCAAATTGAGGCCTGCTCTTTAAAAATGATTGTTTCGTCTTTCAATTGTCGCACGCCACACAAACGATTGCGAATCCGCGCTTGTTTAATCGTTAAGTTTGTAGCCCGTCTTCTGTCTCTCTCTGTTTATTGGTTCTGCCCTCGGTCTCGTCTCTCTCTAGGCGCTCATCTCTCATCTCTCGTGTCGCTCTGTGTCCTAGAGTCTCTCTCGATCTCTCTTCTCTCTACGCTATCTCTCAGTCTCTCTCTTCTCTCTCTCTCTCTCTCTCTCTCCCCCTCTCTCTCTCTCTCCTCTCTCTCTCTCTCTCTCTCTTCTCTCTCTCTCTCTCTCCTCTCATCTCTCTCTCTCTCTCTCTCACCCTCCCTCTCTCTCTGTTTGAGTGCGTTTACTGTTTGCAATCATTTCTGTTCCCATCTGTTTCATGATTCTAGTCATTTTGTTCCCGTGCCCAAACGACAGATTGAAACAAGAACAATAGGCTTACCCTAAAATCTTTATCCTCGATAACAAAAACCACCAAGTTTTCAGTGTTCATTGTTCTCTTTCTCTCTGTCAAACTGTCAACTGAAAATGCTATGACAAAGGAGGGAGAATTAGATCATGACCAGCTTCTTTCTGCTGAGCTGTCTCATCATCTTGCAAATGGGTCTGTTCTTTGTTGCTTTTTTAATGTCCCCCCTTCGTGAAATAATCACGCATTTCGGAGTTTTGATTATTGTAATTGATACTAGCGTCTCTATCCGATGGAGTCGTTATGGCGGGCGCATGCAATGGCATTTG
>CM065685.1:7879671-7884671 GCA_017654935.2 Phymorhynchus buccinoides | reverse complement strand
GACCAGGGTCATTTTGAGGGTCCGTATCCTGGCCCGCTCTATGTTGCCCATGGCTGACCGTCTTAGACCGTACTCCTTGGGCCGGCCTTCGTCGTCCAGGCGACTCATCTCATCTGAAACACACAGAAAGCAGTCAACATGTGGAGGGGTCTCTTGTTTTATCTATCCACTCCTTTGGAAATCCAAACTCAAACTCAAAACTCAAACCCAAAGCTCAAACTCAAATATCAAAATTCAAACTCAAAACTCAAAACCCAAACCTCAAAATCAAACTCAAAGCTCAAAAAACAAACTCAAAACTCAAAACCCAAACTCAAAACTCAAAATCAAACTTTATTTGTCGTAAAACCATCAAAGGAATTATTGACACAGAAGTGGTAAGCACATACCACGAAACAATTTTTAGAGAAGCGCCATCATTCACACTTGTTTTGGGTTTTTTAAAAGAAATAACATAGCAACATTGCAGAATGTTGTCATGTTGTTTTTTCTTTGTTTGTTTTACAATCCTGCAAATATCTAATAATATATTTATTTTATTTTAATTATGATGTAACCAGATGAAGATACAGACTAGCCCCATATGTTCATGCAACGATCTGTATCACGATTATTCCGCTTTGAAATCTTCTGCTTTGGGCAACAGCACTTTCTTCTTCTTCTTCTGTGTTCCCAGGCCATATGGCCATAATGGGCAAGGTACGTATGAGTCCGGTTTTCAGTTTCCACTGGTCTCCCCGCTGCGTACAGCCGTCGGGGAGACCATAGTTGTGTTTTTAGTTGTTGTTTTTAATTAAGAAAACGCATAGGAAAGAAATAGTGTTACCCTTTCGGTGAAGTTAAAAATGAAACGTCTTTCTGAATCAGTCTCTCTGTTTCTCTGGAATTTTGCTTTGTTTTTACACTTTAGCTAGCATAAGGTTTTACAATAAACCGACAATTTCCAGTACCGTCTGGGAGTCACTGTGGTGTAGAGTGGCACAGAGGTATCGCGTTCGCCTCGTGTCAAGTAAACCCGAGTTTGAACCTGGGTACAGGGAATTTCTCCTCTCATTTTGTATTATGAACGTGGAGTCTTTCGGATGAGACGATAAACCGAGGTCCCGTGTGCCCATGCACTCAGCACACGTTTGCTAAGTCCTGAATAATAATAATATGAACCCTGGCGGAGGTTTGCACTGTGAGTTCATATTAGTGCATTTCAGTTACTAATGTTCGCCCAAGAAAGTGAGATTATCGTCCAACTGGTCGTCGACCCTTATGGACAACAATGTTCGCGACACCCGCTGAGTTTAAGTAGGGCGAGTGGTTGTACTAAAAACAGTAGATTGAAGGTACATACAAAGTTTATAGAGCTACCAATGAGAGGAGACAGTTTAAGAACTCTTTCTCGAAGACAGGAGATGTGGTGGGGTGAGGGTGGGGTGCAGGGTCGGGGGGTGGGGGTGGAGTCTTCTTGGAATTCTAAACGCTCGTCAACCCGTTTCATGTTAAGTATCTGTCCCGCCCCCTCTAACTTTTTTTGTTTGTGTTTGTGTGTGTGTGTGTGTGTGTGTGGTGTGTGTGTGTGGTGTGTGTGTGTGTGTGTGTGTGTGTGTGTGTGTGTGTGTGTGTGTGTGTGTGTGTGTGTGTGTGTGTGTGTGTGTGTGTGTGTGTGTGTGTGTGTGTGTGTCACAGTATGTGTGTGTGCGCGCAGTGCGTGCGCGCGTGTGTGTGTGTGTGTATGTGTGTGTGTGTGTGTGTGTGTGTGTGTGTGTGTGTGTGTGTGTGTGTGTGTGTGTGTGTGTGTGTGTGTGTGTGAACATTGAACATCGGTTTATTGCCATAAAACCTACACAAAGGCTTATAAGGCACAGGTTAAGATTACAAACAACGCAAAATACTATTCATGCTTTTTGTTAAAACAAATACTAACATATTTTGCCACAAATGACGCCGTAGTTCATCTAACATCATCATAATCTGATGGAGACTGAACATTTTATTCTAAACTCCTTTTTGTCTACAGTTTCCATCAAGGAGTAACGATCTTCTTTATACATAACGCAGGTATTCAAAAGGTGTAACTCATCTTCTATTTCATGACATTTTTGGCAAAGTCTGTTTTTTCTTACAATATTCTCGTGTCTACCCATTTCGATTTTCAAATTACGAGTACTAATTCTCAATTTCCATAGACCCTGTTTTGGTTGTTAATACAAAATAGTACTGACAAGGAGCGGTTCTAATCGATATTCTTTAGCTTAGCATCATTATAACACCTGAGACGTGATACTTCCCCCGTTTTTAGTTTCCAAAATGATATGTAACAGTTTTGCATTCTTCGCAATATTGCACGTTGTAATTTGTAGGCATTGAATGTTAATTGATTATTCCAAACATGTGTGTGTGTGTGTGTGTGTGCGTGTGCGTGCGTGCGTGTGCGTGTGCGTGTGTGCGTGCGTGTGCGTGTGTGTGTGGGGTGTGTGTAAGTGTGTGTGTGCGTGTGTGTGTGTGTGTGTGTGTGTATGCGTGTGCAAGTGCGTGCGTGTGTGTGTGTGTGTATGTGTGTGTGTGTGTGTGTGTGCGCGTGTGTGCGTGCGTAGTGTGTGGTGTGTGTGTGTGTGTGTTGTGCGGGCGTGTGTCGTGTGTGCGTGCGTGCTGTGGTGTGCGTCGGTGTGTGTGTGTGCGTTTCTCGGTGTGCGTGCGGTGTGCGCAGCGTGTGTGTTTGTGTGTGTTGTGTGTGTGTGCGTGTGTTGCCCCCTGAGCGTACGTGCGTGCGTGCGTATTTACGAATTAGTGTGTCTGTAGTGCAATGTTTTGGGTTTGTGTGTGTGTGTGTGTGTGTGTCGGTTGTGTGTGTGTGTGTGTGTGTGTGTGTGTGTGTGTGTGTGTGTGTGTTGTGGTGTGCTACCCAATGAATAAACACACAACAAAAATAAGTGGTGTGTGAAAAATGTGTGGGATGAGAGGCTTTCCTTTTTTTTTTTTTTTTTTTTTTTTTTTTTTTTTTTTTTTTTTTTTTTTTTTTTTTTTTTTCTTTTTTTTTTTTGGGGGGGAGAGGTGTAGGGATGGGGGAGGAAGGACTACCTTCAGACAGCCTGCTACCCTTCAGACCAAAAGGTCTTAGGTCGCCTAGGTCTTAGTATTTCCTGCCTCCCGGAGACGTCGAATCAAAGCATACAATATCATCATTGTGCTTTTAATTAATATCTTGGGGAGTCATTATAAATAGGGGAAGACGGGGTAAAAAAAAAAAAAGCGCATGGGCGGGTAAGAAGCCCAGCCCAATTATCTCATGAAATGAAGCAAATTTCAGTCTCCATTTTGCCCATGAGACGAGCGTTAATGTCTAGCATTCGTCTCATGGGCAAATTTGACTGAAAATTTTCTTTATTTCATGAGATAATTGGGGGGGTGGGCTTCTTACCCGCCCATGCGCTTTTTACCCCGTCTTCCCCTAGTCTTTCCTATCGGGATTGTTTAACATCCAATTAACAGTCTATATGATTTTGTCATGTGATTTTGACAAATGAATAGTGGATGGATGGATGGATGGATGGACGGCTGGATGAAATGGACGGACATATGGATGGATGGATGGATGAATGGTTGGTCAGTGGGTGGACGGGTCGGATTGGTGGAATGCATTTCGAAACTATTGTATTACTCTAGCTATTTTTACGAAACATGAAAATAAACTGTGTTGCAATAGTTGGTGATTAAATGTGTTTTGAAGACTAGCATAGTCTTATAAAGTCTTCAAAAGTTCAAAATCTTTTGATCCTAGCATACGATATTTATTTTTATTTATTTTGTTCACACCATTTTGTCAAGAGCTATAGCATTGTTCAAAAGACAAGCGAAGTACAGGTCATTTCGTACACAACTGTCTTCATACTTCGAAAGACTAAGGACCATTAAGGACCATGCGCGCACTATAAGTCTAGATACTTGTTGTTAACCTTTTCCTTTCACCGCCAGCCATATTTCAGCCAAAAATTTCCATTAAATTTACCTGGGTAGAGAACAAAATCCATCTGCAGTATTGGGGATTCTTCTGTGACATATATAAAATAAGGTCTATCCTTACTTCCCCAAACTAAGACAATAGGGTCTTTGGGTAATAGACCCCAATTTGATGCCTTTTAGTGACATAGAAGTTCAATCATTGTGGTGCTAAAATGTGACTTAATAATAATAATAATAATAATAATGAGCATTTATATGCGCTTAATCTAAACAAACAAGCCCTACCCCCCGCTTACAATAAAAAACAATAAATGAATACCCCCACCCACCCCCCCACAAAACAAAAGACAAACAAACAACAGCAACAACAACAAAGCAGTAGAAAATATGAGGAATGTCAAACATTTCCTCGCATACCACCCACAACACACATGCACGCGCACACACAAACAAAACACACAGACACACACACACACACCACCACACCACACGACACACCACAACACAACACACCACACCACACCACACCACACACACAAGACACACACACACCACAACACAACACACGCCCGCACAAACCACACACTGCAACTGCACACAAACACACGCGCACAGAAGGGACAAAAATTACTTTCCAAAAGAACAGAGCAGGCTACGATTTGAAGAGAGTGGTTTTGAGGGAAGACTTAAAATGAAGAAAGGGAGTTGGCAGAACGGAGAGGAAGAGGGAGTTTGTTCCAAGTAGAGGAGGCCTGAAAAGAGAAGGAACGTTCACTTAGGCGGTGAAAGGGTTAAAGATCTATGCCATGATACACGAGGGACTTAGTCGCCCCATGCTTAATTCAAGAAGAGATCGACATTGTAGGTAGATAATGGTTTGACATTTCAACAGTGTAAAAATAAAGATGATGATGCATGAGACGAGAAAATACAATACAAGTGGAATTTTTAAAAAAGGATCTGGAAATGTCGGAAACAATGCCTTTCAAAAAGTCACAGTTCCAATTTCACCTTTGAAATGAAAATGATTGTTTGTTTGCTTAGTTTTA
>CM065685.1:7869671-7872171 GCA_017654935.2 Phymorhynchus buccinoides | reverse complement strand
TGAGAGATAGAGAGAGAGAAAGAGAGAGAGAGAGAGGGAGGGAGAGAGGGAGAGGAGAGAGAGAGAGAGAGAGAGAGAGGAGAGAGAGAGAGAGAGAGAGAGAGGACGAGAGAGAGAGAGAGAGAGAGAGAGAGAGAGAGAGAGAGAGAGAGAGAAACATACAGACACATAGAGAAAGATAGACAGACAAACAAACAGAGAATGATCCAAAACTATCAAAAAGAGCATCAGACATGACTAGGGTCCACTTAGCAAAAACACCCCCCAGTCACAGACAGAACCGAGAAGAGCCCCAGACGATAAAAATGTACGAGATCCCATCCAATTTTCTCGCCCAATCATTTATCTGTTACATCACTTCCCCTCCCCCACCTCCCTCCCTTTTTTTCCTCCTCATCTTCTCCCCCATCTACCCTTTAATATCCAATGATCGCCTATTTATCTTCACATTTCTTTGTCTGCAACAACTTTTAACTTTTACAAAGCTTAGAAAAAAACAACAAAACATAGCGAAACGTTTCCGGAGGTATTTCAGTGCTGGTTTTGAAGCTCTTCGTTTTTCTTCTTCTTCTTCTTCTTCTTCTTACTTCTTCTTCTTCTTCTTCGTCTTCGTCTTCTTCTTCTTCTACTTCTTCTTCTTCTTCTTCTTCTTCTTCTTCTTCTCTCTTCTTCTTCTTATTCTTCTTCTTCTTCTTCTTCTTCTTCTTCTTCTTCTTCTTCTTCTTCTTCTTCTTCTTCTTCTTCTTCTTCTTTTTTTTCTTCCTTCTTCATTCTTGTTCGTCTGTCATTACTACTTTTTCTTCTTCTCCTCACTCTCCTTCTTCTTCTCCTTCTCCTTCTTTTTCCTTCTACTTGTTCTTCTTCTTCTTCTTCTTCTTCTTCTTCTTCTTCTTCTTCTTCTTCTTCTTCTTCTTCTTCTTCTTCTCTCTTCTTCTTCTTCTTCTCTCTTCTTCTTCTTCTTCTTCTTCTTCTTCTTCTTCTTCTTCTTCTTCCTTCTTCTGGAGGGGCCCGTGGTCAAGTGGTTAGAGCGCTCGGCTGCGGTGCGGAAGGTCGCGGGTTCGAGTCCAGCTTGGAGTCGGATTGTTCTGGCCTGAAAACCCTCTCTGTCCACCCAGCACTGAATGGGTACCTGATTCGTTCAGGGAAGGTTAAAGGGCGGCTGAAGGAGAGGGATGGGCTCCGCCTTCCATGATGCTGTGCCCTTGACACGGTGAACCTCTTAACAGTTTACTGCCCCTACGGCTGATAGGCCATGGGACACCATTACCTTTACCTCCTCCTCTTTCTCCTTCATGTTCCTACCCTCCTTCTTTGTCTTAAAGTCGCACTGACCCACCACGATTGAGTCCCTTGTTTTTTTATGGGTAGCTGTGGCCCACATACAAATGCCCCCAACATGAAATTGAGGTTGCTCTTTAAAATGAAGTTTCGTTTTCAATGTGGAAGCATTATTTTGTATGGGAGTGAAACCTGGCCAAAACAAGATTTCTTACCAGATATAAGAGGGAAAACACGTGAAACCCGTGTGTTGATACGTGATTTGGTGGATCTTTAATGAACAACCAAACAAACTAGGCCCTACCGCATGGTGTGAAACTTAGTCTTTATTTTTTTGTGTCATTAAATAAGGGTGGTTTTTTTAAGAAACATTATTTATGTGAACACTGATTTTGCGGAAATAGAACTTTGCTCACTAATTTCGTATGTAGTCATCCTTTCTAGATATTCCTTTGGCAGCGCAATTCTGAATAATATATATTATGTGTATTACCTTTTCGTAGACTGTATTATGCACTCACATCATATTATCTGGTATCGATTTCCATTGTTATACAAGTGACGGCTCCTTTCCGTCACTTTTTAAATTGTAACATAAAATACAGGATATTGAAAACATAATGAGGTTAATAATTTTATTATTGTACTTTTCTGCAACAGCATAGTTACACAATATACAATATACAGCATTATTAAGAGTTTGCTCTTCCACATTGTTTGTGTCTCTCTTAGAACGGACATAAGATTTATCTTGTTTTTCTCTCCTATACCTGTTGACAAACTTGACATCTTGTTCCTGCAAGGGGGCTTACTTATGTATGGGAAAGGGTTCTTTGTCCTTCGTGAACTTAATAATTTATCTCCCTTAAAGGGGGCACCCTGACGGATGCGTTCTTTTGCAAGAAACACATGGAGATCACCAGAAAGACAGCCATTTCAAGGATCTGAAGACTCACTTTGCTCTGGTTTCCTATAAATGAAACCGTCAAAACGGCGATTCCTCCTTGGCGGAGTTGCCGGAGAGAGAAGCCATTTTGGACGGTGTGGGTGGAGGCAACTGAGAGGAGAAACACCAACAGAGAGAGAGAGTATGTGGAAGCTTTTTCTTCTTTGTAATGCAATAAAAAACATAGGAGCCATTTCCTTTGTTGTGAGCGAAACTCCTTTGGGCAAACTGTATAAAAAGGTTTGTATTGTGGGAATTTCGTACAAATTCGGTCTA
>CM065685.1:7854671-7864671 GCA_017654935.2 Phymorhynchus buccinoides | reverse complement strand
TGGGAGAGACTCGTGGAGGGGGCAGGGGTCGTCCAGCTCTCCGTATGGAGGCACGAGGCATCCACCCACTGCCCCGATATAATCTTTATATTAAAAAGGCAACTGTCCGTCCGTTCCGTCCGTCCGTCCGTCCGTCCGTCTGTCCGTGTGAAACACAGAACGGGCCTTATAACTCTCCGCCGTTTTTTCGACCGAATCGCTTCAAATTTGCTATCAGCCCTATCAGTTGATGGCAAAGGCAACCAAGGCGGCCGTGTCATTTGCGTGGTTTGTCAAATGCGCGAAACGCGTATCCACCGGCCTCTGTCGGCGCCCGTATCTCCGGTATTTCTGGACGGATTGCCTTCCAATTTGGCAGGTAGATGACCGGGGACAGTGACTATATGTGTGCCAAACTGGAAGCGAATCGAGTTATAAACGCGCGCGATATGAGCCGTTTGACCTTTTCACAAACCGCGGCGAACCGAGACCGACATTGACTCGAAATTTGGAACGTGCATGACCAGGGATAGTGACTATCTTGGTGCAAAATTTCAACAGCATCCATTCATAAACGCACGCGATATGAGCCAATTTACATTTGCGCGGACCCGGGATTTCAAGCCGTCCACAACAAACAGTTTACACAGAAAGAACTCAGTACTGCACGCGCAGGGGCAAGAAAAGGGTTGGATAGCGGAGATTACTTTAGCGAGGTACAATATCCCGCTATTCACCGAGTGAGAGTGGAGATTACTTTAGCGACGTACAATATCCCGCTATTCACCGAGTGAGAGTGGAGATTACTTTAGCGAGGTACAATATCCCGCTATTCACCGAGTGAGAGCGGAGATTACTTTAGCGAGGTACAATATCCCGCTATTCACCGAGTGAGAGCGGAGATTACTTTTACATTAGCGAGATTACAATATCCCGCTTTACACCGAGTGAGAGCGGAGATTACTTTAGCGAGGTACAATATCCCGCTATTCACCGAGTGAGAGCGGAGATTACTTTAGCGAGGTACAATACCCCGCTATTCACCGAGTGAGAGCGGAGATTACTTTAGCGAGGGACAATACCCCGCTATTCACCGAGTGAGAGCGGAGATTACTTTAGCGAGGGACAATACCCCGCTATTCACCGAGTGAGAGCGGAGATTACTTTAGCGAGGGACAAATACCCCGCTATCACCGAGTGAGAGCGGAGATTACTTTAGCGAGGTACAATATCCCGCTATTCACCGAGTTGAGAGCGGAGATTACTTTAGCGAGGGACAATATCCCGCTATTCACCGAGTGAGAGCGGAGATTACTTTAGCGGAGGGACAATACCCCGCTATTCACCGAGTGAGAGCGGAGATTACTTTAGCGAGGTACAATACCCCGCTATTCACCGAGTGAGAGCGGAGATTACTTTAGCGAGGTACAATATCCCGCTATTCACCGAGTGAGAGCGGAGATTACTTTAGCGAGGTACAATACCCCGCTATTCACCGAGTGAGAGCTGGGAGATTACTTTAGCGAGGGACAAATATCCCGCTATTCACCGAGTGAGAGCGGAGATTACTTTAGCGAGGGACAATACCCCGCTATTCACCGAGTGAGAGCGGAGATTACTTTAGCGAGGGACGGGGTGGAACGGGATGAGAGAAGAAGATGGAAGGAGGGAGAGACACAAAAGTAATAATATAATATTTCGCGGACCCGGCGAAACCGGTACTCAGCGTTACCGGTGCTTGGCGTTACCGGTACTAGTGGAGATAAAATGCAGGATTTAGGAAGAAGGGATAAAACATACCCAAAATACTAACGGGAGAATAAGAAGCTTTCACGTGAAATTCGGATTTTTAGAAGACAAACAAAGCTGTCAGTCACAGGCTTTGTTGAATTTCTTAATGTATTTTCTCAGTCTACAGGCTACTGCTATGGATAATAGGACCAAGAGCTAAACTTTCCTTGTGTTGCCTTCAAGGTGAATAAAACAAAAGAGTTGACAGCCTTGAAGTTGATTTAGGGAATGTGATCTAAAAGCGTTCGATTTTGCATCGTGGGTGTCACAATGAGGGGTCTTTCTCTCTCTCTCTCTCCCTCTCTCTCTCTCTCTCCTCTATCTTCTCTATCTCTCTCATCTCTCTCTCTCTACTCTCTCCCCCTCTCTCTCTCTCTCTCTACTACTTCTCTCTCTCTCTGTTTCTCTATCCTCTCTCTCTCTACTCTCTCTCTCTGTTATCTCTCTCTCTTCGAAGTTCTCTCTCTTCTCTCTCTCTCTCTCTCTCTTTTTTTTATTTTTTTTTTTTTTTTTTTTCTCTCTCTCTCTCTCTCTCTACTAATCTCTCTCTCTCTCTCTCTCTCTCTCTCTCTCTCTCTCTCTCTCTCTCTCTCTCTCTTCTCTCTCTCTCTCTCGCTCTCTCTCTCCTCTCCTCCTGGACCTCTGAATGTACAAGCTCTCTGTTTGTGCTTATTCAGTCTATCACTCAATAAACATTCGAGTTCATTCGAGTTAGAGCTCTCTCTCTCTCTCTCTCTCTGTCTCTCTCTATATGTTCCTCTCTCTCTCTCTCTACGCAGTCTTCTCTCTCCTCTCAGCATATCTCTCTCTCTATATCTCACTCTCTCTATCAAACTCTCTCTCTCTTCTCTGTCTCTCTAAGACGTCTCTCTCTCCTCTTCGTCTACTCTCTCTCTCTCATTCTTCTGCTCTCGCGCGCTTAACTGCGCGCGCGATATCCGCCCCCCGCTACCCCCAACCCCCCAGTGATTATCATCTGTCTCTCTTTGTCTCTCAGGTATCAGTTTTATTCTCTGTCTTTCTTTCTCATAATTGAACTAAAAAACATCAAAACGCTACACTCACACAAGCACATGAAGGTGAAATAAACAATAAACACGGCGAATAAAACCAAATTTTCGTCTTTAAAAAGACTTTGACGAGGTGACAACACACTAAACTTAAAGTTAGTATTTAGTATACTTTACCCCTCTCTGTCTTTCTCTGTTCAACAATTCCTCCAAGACTTCACATTGCAGGCAAGGGACACTATGAGATTAGAGAGAGAGAGAAGGAGGCAGAAGGAGAGAGGAGAGAGAGAGGAGATAGACGGGAGGAGAAGGAGAGGAGAGAGAGGGAGAAGAGAGAGAAGAGAGAGGGAGAGGAGAGAGAGGAGAAGGAGAGAGAGCGAGAGAGAGAGAGAGAGAGAGGAGAGAGAGGAGAGGAGAGAGAGAGAGAGGGAGAAGAGAGAGAGAAGAGAGAGGAGTGAGAGAGAGGGGGGAGAGAGAGTGAGAGGGAGAGAGAGAGAGAGAAGAGAGAGAGAGCTAGAGAGAGAGAGAGAGAGAGAGAGGGGGAGGAGAGAGAGAGGAGAGAGAGGAGAGAGAGAGGAAGAGAGAGAGATGAGAGAGGAGAGGAGAGAAACAGAGAGAGGGAGAATTGAGAGAGAGAGAGAGAGAGAGAGAGGAGAGAGAGAGAGAGAGGAGAGAGAAGGTGAGAGAGAGAGGGAGAGAGAGAGAGAGAGGGAGAGAAAGAGAGACAGAGAGAGAGAGAGAGAGAGTTTGATGGGAGAGAGAGAGAGAGAGAGGAGCGAGACAAGAGAGGAGAGAGACGAGCAGAGGAGGAGAGAGAGAGAGGAGACGAGAGAGAGAGAGAGAGAGAGACGGAGACCGGAGAGAGAACACGAATGGGAGAGAGAGAGGTTGAGAGAGAGAGGAGAGAGGAGAGTTGTGAGGGAGAGAGAGAGAAGATAGAGAGAGAAGAGAGGGAGAGAGAGGGATAGAAGAGAGACAGAGGGATGAGAGATGGAGAGCAAGGACAGAGTGGGAGAGAGAGAAACAGATCAAGTGATGAGAGTGAGTGAGAGAGAGAAGAGAGGAGACTAGATAAGGGAGAGAGAAGAGAGAGAGAGAGAGAGAGAGTAGAAGAGAGAGCCGGAGAGAGAAGAGAGAGAAGAGAGAGGAGAGGAGGTATTGAGAGAGGAGTGACAAGAGAGAAAGAGAGCTTGGAGAGGAGAGAGAGAGAGAGAGAGAGAAGAGAGAGAGAGACAGAGAGAGAGACAGAGAGATCGCAGGAGAGAGAGAGGACTGAGAGAGAGGGACCGAGAGACGAGAGGACAGAGACAGAGAGAGAGAGAGAGAGAGAGAAGAGAGTAAGATGAGGACAAAGGGAGAGGGGAGAGAGAGTAGAGGAAGAGATAGGAGAGGGAGAGAGAGGATAGAGAGAGAGAGAGAGGGAGAGGGATAGACAGTTGAGAGAGAGAGAGAGGAGAGAGATGAGAGAGGAGCGAGAGAGAAGAGAGAGAGGAGGGAGAGAGAGGAGAGAGAGAGAGAGAGAAAGGAGAGGAGAGAGAGAGAGAGCAACGAGAGAGAGAGAGAGAGACAGGAGGAGAGACACAGGGAGACAGAGAGAGACGAGAAAGAGAGAAAGAGAGAGATTGATGAGAGGAGGAGGAGAGAGGGAGAGTGAGAGAGAGAGGACAGAGTGAGAGACAGAGAGAGTTCAGGGAGAGAGGAGCGAGGAGAAGACGAGAGGGGAGAGAGAGGAGAGAGAGAGAGAGAGAGAGGAAGAGAGAGAGAGAGAGAGGGAGTAGAAGAGTGAGAGAGAAGAGAGGAGCGGAGAGAGAGGAGAGATGAGAGAGAGAGAGGAGAGGGAGATGGAGAGAGATGGAGAGAGAGAGACAGGAGAGAGAGAGAAGATTGGAGAAGGGAGGAGAGAGAGAGAGTGAGGAGGAGGAGGGAGCCGAGAGAGAAGAGATGGGAGAGAGGGGGAGAGAGAGAGAGAGAGAGAAGAGACAAGAGAGAGAGAGAGAAGAGAAGAGAAGAGAGAGAGAGAGAGAGAGAGAGGGAGAGAGAAGAGAAGGAGAGCGAGTGGAGAGATGGGGAGAGAGGGACGAGAGAGAGGGAGAGAGAGGAGCAGAATGGAGAGGAGAGGAGGAGACGAGATAGCTGGAAAGAGAGGAGAGAGAGAGGGAGAGAGAGAACATGCAGAGAGTGAGACGAGAGAGTACGGAGAGAGAGGAGAGAGACAGAGGGAGAGAGATGATAAGAGAGAGAGAGAGATGAGAATCATAGGAGAGTAAGAGAGAGCGGAGAATAGGAAAGAATAATAGAGAAGAGGGGGATGGAGAGCAGCCCGAGACTGAGAGGGAGAGAGCACGATAATAAGAAGAAAGGAGAGATGAGAGATTGGGGGATGTATGAGTGGAGGAAGAGGTGCGAAAGGAGAGGAGACAGAGAGAGAGGAGAGACAAGAGATCTTTGGGAGACCGGGGGAGGGGGGAGGGAGTCTTTTAGAAGAGAATAGACCCGAGGGAGAGAGAGAGAGGAGAGTTCTGTGGAGAGAACTTCACGAGAGGAGAGACTCTCCAGAGACTTTTCTTTGACGAGAGAGACCGAGAGAGAGAGAGAGTGAGAGACGAGACTAAGGAGAGGACAGGATGAGGAGAGGAGGAGAGACGACAGGAGAGGAGAGAGGCGAGAGAGAAATCTTCCAAGAAGGAGGAAGAGGGGGAGGAGAGAAGCGAGGAAAAGAGAGAAGTGAGACGAGGAGAGAGAGAGAGGGAGAGAGGTGAGAACTGGAGAGACCGGAGGATACGTACTAGACCATGAGGGAGAGATGAGATGGGACGAGGGAGAAGAAGAAGACGACGAGATAGAGATAGAGAAAGAGACAGAGAGAACCAGACTCAGAGGAGGAGCTTCTGTCGCGTATTTCTTGGAGAAGCTGACGGGTGAGAATCAGAGGGAGAGCGAAGAGAGAGATGGAGACAGAAGAGAGATATCAGAGGGAGGAGATAAGGAGAGAGGATTGAGAGAGAGATGGGAAGAGAGAGAGAGAACGGAGTAAGCGGAGAGAGGACGAGTAAGATTGCGAGAGAGAGGAGACAGAGACAGATAGATAAGAGAGACATACAGAGAGAGAGGAGAAACAGTGAGACAGACAAGAGAGACAAAAAGAGAGAGTTTGAGAGAGAGCGTCTTCTTGGAGATCTGACAGAGAGATCAGACCGTAGAGAGAGCTGTTGAGATGATGAGAGAGGGAGAGAGTAGAAGGAGAGCAGAGAGAGAAGATGTTGGAGGCCAGCTGAGAGAGAGAGGGGAGGGAGAGAACCCGAGAGGAGAGACGGAGGAGAGAACCATCGATGGAGAGGGGAGAGAGGAGCACGTGAGAGAGATGGAGCTCGAGACGAGAGAGAAATCGAGAGAAGATTAGAGAAGAGAAAGGCAGATGAGAGAAGATCAGGAGATCAGAGAGAGAGAGAGACAGAGGAGAGCCAGCAGATGAGGAGACGAGCAGAGGAGGACCTAGGAGAAGAATCGAGAGAGAGATCATCGACGTTGTGAGAGACATCGATCATCAGTGATGGAGGTCGTCGAGAGTCGGAGACGGACGGAGGAGAGATAGAGAGAGAGAGGAGGAGAGAAGAGGCGTCCGTCCATGTCGTCGTGTGAGATCAGCGAAGAGAGAGAGAGAGTGAGAGGGAGGAGAGATCAGAGAGAGAGGAATGGAGCAGGACATCAGAGTGAGAGATGAGCAGCCGAAAGACTAGGAAGACGGAGGTAGAGAGAAGATGACGGGGGAGAGAACGAGAGATGGAGATGAGAGAGATGCCGATGGATCGACGAGAGAACCGAGAGATGGAGATGACAGAGATGAGAGAGGAAAGTCTTCGGAGAGCGTGTGGCTGTTGCAAGAACATCAAGTAGAGAGAGAGCGGGAGTACAGGAAGATTGTGTGGGATGAGAAGAGAGTCGAGTTGCAGAAAGGATGACGAGAGCGAGGAGAGACAGAGAAAGAGTAGAGAGAGGATGAGAAGAGAGAGACGAGGAGAGGGAGTGAGAGAGTGATGGAGAGTGAGGAAGAAGATCGTGGAGGCAGAGAGTGAAGGAGAGAGAGAGAGAGAGAGGAGATGAAACAGAAGAGAGAGAAGTGAGAGAGATAGAGATTGAGCTCGAGAGAGATGAGAGGAGAGACCGAGAAGAGAGGAGAGAGAGAGAGATCTCTTGAGAAAGAGGGACTTAGAGAGAGGATTTAGACAATAGGAGAGAGAGTGTGGGCATGAGAGAGGGAGATTACCTAGAGGAGAGAGACCAGAGAGAGAGTTGAATTATGTGCTGGTTTGTGAGAGAGAGTGGAGGAGGAGGGAGGAGAGAGAGAGAAGGAGCGGAGGATGAGAGAGCTGAGAGAGAGAGAAGCTCCTTGAGGAGAGCGTGAGAGAGAGAGAGACTGCGAGGAGAGATGAGACTTTTGACAGAGGACGAGAAGAGAGAGAGAGGAGAGAGAGAGAGAGAGAGAAGACAGGAGGAAGGGAGAGACGACGAGAGCAGTCGAATGAGACAGAGAGAGAGAGAGAGCAGGGAGGAGAAGAAGAGAGAGAGAGAGAAGAGAGAGAGATGGAGAGAGAGAGTGTGAGAGAGAGAGTAGAGAGAGAGAGAGCAGGAGAGGAGAGGAAAAGCAGAGAAGAGGAGAGAAAGGGAGGTCGAAAGAGGATGAAAGAGACTGAGAGAGAGATAGAGGAGAGAGAGACAAGAAGAGAGATAGAGAGGGAGAGAGAGAACGGGAGAGAGAGAGAGGAGAGAGAGAAAGAGAAGCTAGAGAGAGAGAGAGTGAGAGAGATGAGAGAGAGCGGGAGAGGAGAGAGAGACGGAAGAGGGAGAGAGGGAGAGATTGGGAGAGGGAGGGAGGGAGATGAGAGGAGAGAGGACGACGAGGAGACGATGAGAGAGAGAGAGAGAGGTGAGCCGAGAAGAGAGATCCAGGAGAGAGAGAGAGAGAGAGAGAGAGAGAGAAGAGAGAGAGATGAGAGAGTGTAGAGAGGTGAATGAGAGAGAGAGAAGAGAGAGGAGAGACAGATGAGAGAGTCTGAGAGAGAGAGGAGAGAGAGAGAGAGAGCAGGAGAGAGAGAGAGAATCGCTAGAGAGAGAGAGAGAGGATGAGAGAGAGAGGAGAGAGAGAGAGATGGAGAGAGAGATTGAGAGAGAGAGAAGATAGAGAGAGAGAGAATGAGAGAATGAAAGAGAAACAGAGAGAATACTGAGATAGAGAGAATCCATATTTAGAGAGCGAGAGCGAGAGAGAGAGAATGAGAAAAATACGTTAGACAGAGGTCCAGCGAGAGACTTCTTTTGACATGAGAGAGAGAGAGAGAGAGGAGAGAGAGTGAGAGAGACAGAGAGAGAGAGAGAGAGAGATGAGAGAGAGAGAGTAGAGAGAGGAGGAGTAAGACGAGGAGAGATTGAGAGGAGGAAGGGAGAGAGATGGAGAGTACGATAGACGACGAGATGATTTTGACGAAGATGAGGAACGAAGAGAGAGAGAAGAGAGAGAGAGAGAGAAAGAGAGAAAGAGAGAGCCACGTAAATGGAAGTGAATGTTGGCCTAATTGTGATGTTACTGTCCGTGCGGGAGGAAATCACAAATAGAACATGGACGGACAGGCCAAGTCAGATGAGAGCAAACACTAGTAGCTGTAGTAGTCAGAGCAGCCAACGGAGGGTTGTAATAATAACTAGCGCAACCGCCGAGTACCTGGTAACGGCCAAGTACTTGGTTAACAGCTGAGGAGTCATCCGATTTGACAGCGATTTTCGGTTAATAAAAGGCAGAGTCTAATTGCCACCTATGCCCCGTTACCCGTTGGCGCGCAAGCCCTGACAGCAAATTTGAAGCGATTCGGTTGAAAAACGGCGGAGTTATAAGGCCCGTTTTGGGTTTCACACAGGCATACGCACGCACGCACACACACACACACAGACAGACATACACAGACACACATTGCCTTTTTTAATTTATGTATTTGAGTCTTGTGACGCTCGAAGACATTGCTAATCATGTTGAACATTCCTATTTTGGTCTAAACCCGTGCGAATGACTCATACAGTGCTTACTTTTTAGGAAGTTCTACTAAAGCTTATAGTGGGAAACTAAACCTTTGTTACTTTCTAAATTACGTATATAGGTTTTACCTTAATTTAGAAAGTAACAAACGTGTAGGCTTCCCCTCCCTTAGGCTGTTAGTTTTACTTCATTAAGTAAATCGGTTTACTGAATTTAGAAAGTAATAACGCTTAGTTTCCCACTTAAGCTTTAGTAGAACTTCACCAAATTACACAGCAACAAAACGAACACACGACCACATTAGGAGTCGTACGGATTGGTAGGGGGGCCTACCGTTTCGTCGTCGTTTTTTTTCTCTCTCGTCTGCATGAGACGTGGTAGTAGTAGTAGTAGTATAGTAGTATAGTATTAGTAGTAGTAGTAGTAGTAAGTAGTAGTAGTAGTAGTAGTAGTGTAGTAGTAGTAGTAGTAGTAGTCACAGCAGTTGTTGTTGTTGCTGATGGCTATGTGCGTTGCCAACAGTATTAGGGGTATTACCAATAGTAGTAGTAGATAGTAGTAGTAGTAGTAGTAGTAGTAGTAGTAGTAGTAGTTAGTAGTAAGTAGTAGTAGTAGTCGTAGTAGTAATAGTAATAGTAGTAGTGGTAGTAATAGAAGTAGAAGTAATAGTAGTAGTTTTGTTGCTGATTGTTATGTGCATTCCTACAGACCAAACGAAGTCTGACCGGGGATAAGTTCCATACCCTAACTGTTAAAGCAGGTGTCAATTCAAGAGCCCATGGCTAACATAAAACTACTACCTTCAACTCTTTTGACAGAAAAGACATTGTGTTCCTACGGAGTAACTATTGGGGCGGGAATGGGCGGTGGGGGTCGGGAATTGGGGGGGGGGTAGCAAGGTGACTCAGCGGGGTGGGGGTGGGGGCATGAAGGTGGCAGGGGTTCGCGACAAGCCATTAGAGTGTCAAGAATGGGGGGTTCGATTGTGTTTTGGCGTTTGATCAGTTTTTCGTGTTGGTTTTTTTTTTGGTTCATTTTTTTTTTTTTTTCGTTCCCATGGTACACATGAAAGAGAGAGAAGAGAGGAGAGCGAAGAGAGAGGAGAAAGAGAGAGAGAGAGAGAGAGAGAGAGAGAGAGAGAGAGGAGAGAGAGAGAGAGAAAGAGAGCGAAGAGAGCGATACAAGAGAGAGAGGG
>CM065685.1:7834862-7854171 GCA_017654935.2 Phymorhynchus buccinoides | reverse complement strand
CCCAGAAGCGCCCCGTAGATAGCCGCGGAGGAACATAGACAGATCCCAGACATAGCGACCACATAAATAATCCGCCTGCCTGCTTGGCATCGTGCTCCCCGCCCTCCTCTGCTCGCTATCCCGCCCCCCCGGCTCCTCCCTCCGCTCCTCCCTCTTCCTTCGCTTCTCCTTCACCCTCCGCTCTCCCTCTCCCGCCTCCCTTTCTTCCCCTCTTCCTCCCTCCCTTCCCTTCCCCCCTCCTCCTCTTCCTCCCCATCCTCTCCTCCTCCTTCCCTTCCTCTTCCTCCTCTCTTCCCTCCTCTCAGTCGGCTCCTCTCTCTCTTCTCCTCCCCCCATCTAAAGAAGAAGACGAAGAAGAGAAGAAGAAGAGGAAGAGGAAGAAGAAGAAAAAGCAGAAGAGAAGAAGAAAGAAGAATAAGAATAAGAAGAAGAAGAAGAAGAAGAAGAAGAAGAAGAAGAAGAGAAGATGAAGAAGTGACCAGACGAAGAAGAAGAAGAAGAGGAAGAGGAAGAAGAAAAGAGAAGAAGATGAAGAAGAAGAAGAAGAAGAAAAGAAGAAGAAGAGAAGAAGAAGAAGAAGAAAGAGAAGAAGAAAAGAAAAAGAAGCAAGAAGAAGAGAAGAGGAAGGGAAGAAAAGAAAAAAGAAAAGAAAGAAGAAGCAGAAGAAGAGAGAAGAAGAAAAAGAAGAAGAAGAAGGAAAAAAAAGAAGAAAAAGAAGAAGAAGAAGAAGAAGAAGAAGAAGAAGAAGAAGAAGAAGAAGAAGAAGAAGGAAGAAGAAGTAGAAAGAAGACGAGGAAGAAGAAGAGGAAGAGGAACGAAGAAAAAGAGAAAAAAGAGAAGCTGAAGAAGAAGAACAGAAGAAAGAAGAAGAGAAGGAGAAGAGGGAACAGAAGAAGAAGAGAAGAAGAGAGAGGAGAAAGAAAAAGAAGAGAAGAAGAAGAATAAGAAGAGAAGACAGAGAAGAAGAAGAAGAAGAATTAGAATTAGAAGAAGAAGAGAAGAAGAAGAAGAAGAAGAAAAGAGAAGAAGAAGAAGAAGAAGAAGAAGAAGAGAAGAAGAAGAAGATATTAGGAAGAAGAAGAAGAAGAAGAAGAAGAAAGAAGAAGAAGAAGAAGAAGAAGAAGAAGAAGAAGAAGAAGAAGAAGAGAGAAGACGAGGTTAAAGGACAGAATAAGACAAGGGAAAGGAAAGCTCGTTTTTCCATGACCACAGTCACGGACAGTCACAGAACATAGGTGTGTATTCTGCATGTCTGATCTTTATTACACCATGTGACTACGGTTTTCAGGAAAGAGCGAGTTCCCTTTCCCCCTGTCTACATACAATGTACTCACCGTAAACTATAGGATTGATGCAGGAGTGCTGAGGCGAGAGAAACAGGCCTTTTGGATCTTGGCGTCAATCTTCGTGGCTGACTCCTGGGTGATAGCCACAGGAGGACCAAAAAACAAAACAGCAAAGAATGAATGACAAATGGTGATTTACGGTCCTCTCGGTATGAACAGAACATATGGGAATTTGTAGATACAAGATGGTGGGAACAAAAACACGGAGGGCAATGCCCGGAGCAGGCCAACACACAGTAAAAGGCCCGATTTTTAAAAACAATACAGATAGGAAGTTGCGCTACTAAAAACAACAGGGAAGAAAATAGATTGTCATTTAACATGGTAAATAAATGAACGAGCATGATGAAACTGGAAAGAAAAACAAAAAAAGGAAATAAAGAAAGACGAAAGAAAGAACGAAGGAAATAAAAAAAAAGTCAAATACAAACAGAAAGAGTGTGTCTTTAACAAGAGAAAGAGTGTCCATCGGTTCAGTGTAATTCGTAAAAGGATATAATAAATCTGAAGTATGCCATCAGCTAAAATTGGGGTTTTTGGTGTTGTTGTTTCTTCAAGAAAGAATGGTTACTCACTTAAAGACCAACGTCACGTGTCAAAAAGCATGTTTTCACGTGTTTTCCCTATAACTAGGCGGTAAGAAATCTTTAGAAATCTTACAAGCATAAGATGAAATGTCACACGTGATTCGTGGGGGGTCATAAGGGCGAAGAGCTGGATCCGACTCATGCGCATGCCACAACTAGCTTATGATGAAATGAGCCTGATCAGGTTCAGAGCGTTTCAAGATATTTTGATTTGTAAAAACAGCTTCAAGCGCCCAATCATACCTACTTTTCAGTTGCTTCGAACTTACCTCGCTATTAAAATCAAACCAAACATTACAGACTTTACATTCCGGTGTGTGTGTGTGGGTGTGTGTTGTGTGTGTGTGTGGATGTGTGTCTGTGTGATTGAAAATAGAATGTGAAATGTTCCTTCTTTTTATGTGTACATTTTCATCAATAGGAGATAAAACGACGAAGGATGTAATCTTACGCGGCTAAGGCATGATGTGCCAATGTTTTCGGAAAATATCGCTGGCCTAACACTTCATAACTGATTTTTGTGATTATGTTCGACCCTAATCAAATGCCCAGTCCCCACAGAACAAGGGAAGCAAATCAGCCAGTCCGAGTGAGTTAATGGTGTGAGATACAGGAAATAAGAAATAAATAGACAAACAGGAAAACAAGGAAACGAATAATTTCTAACAAATAAACAAAACAAATGGCGAATGTGTAAATGAGCAATTGATCGACTCACAAAGAAAGTTTGGATCACAGACCTAAAACAAATAACAAACCATTAACCCTTTACAGCAGCCGTTTTCAGCAAAAACTTCCATTAATCTACCATCGGACGAGAAAACAAATCATCTGCAATATGGAAAATTTCTCAGTCGAGACGTGCATTAAAGTAAGTCTATTCTACTCCAAAAATTAAGAAAATAGGGTCTTTGGATTACAGGCCTGATTGAATGCCTTTTATAGTGACATGGGTGTAAATCAGTGTGTGCAATAAATGCGCCATGGCGGTGAAAGGGTAAACCCGTATGTTAATGCTCATTCATAAGTAGAAAATAGCATTTTTTTAATATTACTACACATATGTATTATTAAAAATACTCAGGGGCTTTCCTGTGTGCACTGCCTCGGGCATGTTCGTCCACGGATCGTTCACACCATCTTTATTAATAATGTACCCATATGTGTCTTCCAGACCGGGAGAGTTAAACAGATTTTCATTAAGATAGCATTCACTCTGACAATTTAGCATGTATATATGACACGAGATCAGAAACAGTACATATAAACATATAACTAAACAAAAACCACATACAATTAGTTTCGCGCATTCTGATCAGGAGCTGATCAAATGAAAAGGAAAAACTCTCAAGGGGAAAATACCATTTTCAAACTTATACTTTTAAAGCGCTTTAATGAATATATTCATACAAGGTTGAAACAGAATAAAAAGGAAACAATGATAAACCGAACACATCATTTCTTACAGCTCTTCTCTCTATCTCTCTCTCTCTCTCGCTCTCTCTCTCTCTCTCTCTCACTCTCTCTCTCTCTCTCTCTCTCTCTCTCTGCCTCTCTCCTCTCTCTCTCTCTCTATGGACAGGCCCAGCCCTAAAATTATTTTCCTTGAAAATAAAGTTCTGAGTCTGAGTCTGAGTCTCTCCTCTCTATCTCTCTCTCGTTCTCTCTCTCTCTCTCTCTCTCTCTCTTCTCTCTCTCTCTCCTCTCTCGCTATCTTCTCTCTCCTCTCTACTCGCTCTCTCTCTCTCTCTCGCTCTCTCCTCTCTCTTCTCTCTCTCTCTCTCTCTCTCTCTCTCTCTCTCTACTCTCCTCTATTTCTATGCTCTCTCTCTCTCTTTCTCTCTGTGCTGTGGTGCAGTTTGATTCCTTGTTTTGACTTGACTTGTCTATGCCAATTTTCTTGCTTGATGAATGTATGACTGTGTGAGTGAGAGTGCAGGTGCACATTAAACTATTGTAGCGTAGCCTATACGTTGCACCTCATAAAACATCTGCGTATCGTATTGTATTCTCCTTCACTCTCTCTCTCTCTCACACTCTCTCTCTCTCTCTCTCTCTCTCTCTCTCTCTCTCTTCTCTCTCTCGCTACTCTTCTCACACTCCCTCTATCGCTCTTTCACTCTCTCTTTCACTCTCTCTCTCTCTATCGCTCACTCTACCTCTCTCTCTCTCTCTCTCTCTCTGTCTCTCTTTCACTCTCTCATCCTCTCACTCTCTCTCTCTCATCTCTCTCTCTCTCCACCTCTCTCTCTCTCCTCTCTCTCTCTCACTCTCCTCTCTCTTTCCTCTCTCTTTCCCCCCCCCCCCCTCCCCCCCCTCCCCCCCCCCCCCCCCCCCTCCCCCCCCCCCCTCCCCCCCTCTCTCTCTCTCTCTCACTCTCTCTCTCTCTCTATTCTATAGTCTATCTCTCTCTCTCTCTTCTCTCTACTCTTCTCCTCTCTCTTCTCTCTCCGCTCTCTCTCGCTCTCTCTCTCTCTCTGTGTCATGGGAAGGAATGGGACATGGGGGAGGGGTCGCTATAACGTTAAAATTGGAGAATAGCCGATATGGCCAATCTAATCTTGAGTCTCTTAGTTCTTTCACCCAAAACTTTGTATAAAAAGAGCTCAATGACGCTACACACGACGCAATAATAAGGACGACATCACAAAGACCAGCAAGGCAAAAAACGGACAGCATTGATTGCAACATTCACCGAAGAATGGACCGAAGACAACAAGAAGAAGAAGAGAGGAAGAAGAAGAAGAAAAAGAGAAGAGGAAGAAGAAGAAGAAAGAAGAAGAGGAGGGGGTGAAGAAGAAGAGGAGAGGAGGAGGAGAGAAGAAGGAGGAGGAAGAAGGAAGGAGGAGAGTGAGTAAGTAGTAGTAGTAGGAGGAGGAGGAGAAGAAGACGAAGAAGACGAAAGCAGAAGAAGAAGAAGAAGAAGAAGAGAAGAAGAGAAGAAGAAGAAGAAGAGAACGAGGAGGAGGAGGGGAGAAGAAGAAGAAAAAGAGAAGGAGGGGAAGGAGGAGGAGGAGGAGAAGAAGAAGGAGAAGGAGGAGGAGGAGAGGACGAAGCAGAAGAAGAAAAGAAGAAAGTAGAGAAAGAAGAAGAAGAAGACGCAAATGAAACAACAAGGAAGAAGGAGGCAGGAGGGGGAGGAGAAGAAGAAGAATAAGGAGGAGGAGGAGGAGGAGGAGGAGGAGGAGGAGGAGGAGGAGGAGAGGAGGAGAAGGAGGAGGAGGAGAAGAGAAGAAGAAGAAGAAGAGAAGAAGAAGAAGAGAGAAGAGAAGAAGAAGAAGGAGGAGGAGAAGGAGGAGGAGGAGGAGGAGGAGGAGAGGGAAAAAAACAAACAAGAAGAAGAACAAGTCAAACAAAAAGAAGGACGGCAAGGAAAAAAAAAGGACACAAGGAACATGCTGAGAGGTACAAAGAAGGGAAGGCACACAAGAAAACCTCTACCCAAGGGATGTTCAGGTACTCAAAACCAAACACCATAGGAAACAATGGAATCGCCGGCGGCAGCACGCATTGTGACCAATGCAAACCGGCCAGAGTATGTCCTCTCCCCACCCCCCCCCCCCAATAAAACACACCACTTCCACCCTTACAGAAACATAAAATACATAGCCAAAATTTGAAGCCGATTCTGTTCAGTAGTTCACGAGATACAGCTGAACTTTTATACAAACATCCATTGCACGACTTAATATCCTCTCTCACCCCCCCCCACAACCCCAATAAAACACACCACTTAGCACCTTACAGAAAGCATAACAACATAGCCAAATGTAGAAGCATTCTGTTCAGTGTTCAACGAGATACAGCTGAACTTTTATGCAAACTTCCTTGCATGGTACACCACCACACAAAAATGTGAAGCGATTCTGTTCACTAGTTCACGAAATAAAGCTGGGGGGGAATTACATAGCCCCAAGAAGGAAATTTCGGTTCACGGTCAAACTTCAAGGCTCAAGTCAGCACGGTGTGATTAAAGACAAGGAAGCTCCTTTCCAAGCTGTCTACCCCTCTGCCAATTAATCCCAAAGCAAACAGTAGTTTCTAAGATAATCGATACACAGACACACAGGACACATCAGACACACACACACACAACACATCACACACACACACACACACACACACACGCACACACACACACACACACACACACAAAACCAATTGCAAAATCCCGGCCTCTGGCCGGGTAATAAGGAGAGGGTGGTAGAAAGAAAGAGGGCGGGGGGGGGGGGGTAGGCTAGGCAGGAGATGAAAGGGACAAGCTCAGACGTAAGAGAAAGCGATTATGAAGCAGAAAATAAACAGAATAGAATCCAATGACCACACACACCAAGAAAGACAAGGAGACCGTACGAAAAGGTTGGCGGGGAGGGAGGGTGGGGGGGGGGGTTGTATTCCGCCCATGCTGTTATCTTGTACTCTACGCCAAGAGAATTAGAGTACGGAAAGGAGGGGCGGCTAGAAGGGGTTAATCTATTTTGAGGAATTGCAAAGAACGTTATGCAAAGAACGTTTGCTTGATGACACCATTATGTTGTATAGTGATGGTATAAGCCAACATAATGTAAACAACGATATCACAAAAATGATTTGTAATTATAGGGCGCATGGGGAGACACATAAAACCGCAAAACATAAGCTATCGCTCAGCAATTGTTAATGTTTCACGATGTTCTTGGAACGTTTCGTTTGTGTGTGGGGGACGCTAAGTCGGCCGGTGCCGTGTGGTCTGTGTTTGCTGTGTGTCGTTTTCGTTTTCGTCCTCTTGGTCTCGTGGTGTTTTTTTTTTGTTAAAAACAAAAAGCCAAAACGAAATTAAGTAGAATACACCACCCCACCCACCCACCAGAGCCCCAAACACTCGGAGTTAGAAAGGAGTAATAGGAACGACATTGCCAGTGTCTGGAAAAAAATAAAAAATATTCGCTGAATTAAAAATTCATAATAAAAAAAACTTCGAAAAAAAAAAATAAAAAAAAAAAGCATTGAACAGTTTCAAGCTATAATTTTGAAAACAATTTCATTGATACCTTTTTGATTTTTTTTCGAAATGCTCATCCATTAAACTGTTATTGATGTCACAAGTGTAAAAAGGGAAAGAACCGTAGATTAACGTTACCAAAGAGTATGGAACAATTTATAGGGCATCTTCCCAATTTTTACAAATTATAATATTAACGCTCGCGTGTGTTGCTGACATGTTTGTAATTCTGTTGTCTGTCTTATATTTTTGTTTCTCACTGTTTTCAATGTTCGGTACTATACCCCTTTTATAGTTGATCTGACAATACAATGGTTCCACAGCCCATTAATATATATATAGTACATTCTACCGTGTATAGGTGTATTGATACGTAATTTCACCTTTCACCATATAACCTAACTTTTACCTAAGCTTTTTATCCCTCGGTCAGTGCTCACCGTCTCTTTTTCCTTCTTTTATCATTTTACTTTCTCCCCATCCCCCTATAAACCTCTTTTTCACCCACTCCCTTTTCGTATAATATAATATTCCCCCCCTCCCTCCCCTTCGTGTTTTCTGGCCCCTACCCACTCAAACCCGTGTAGTGCCCCCGCCGTTTGGTCCCTATATATCCATATATCCTACTCCCGAGATATCCCTCCCCCCCCCTCCTCCCTATTCCCAAATATCTACACAGAGATCCTTCTAGCTGAATATTCACCCTATCTCACCTTCACCTATAGAGAGAGCACGCTTTTTATCCCGTAAATCTCGCGAGTAAAGGTTATGATTAATGCTTCACACACAAAACAAAAACAATCAACATCAAAGGATTAGCACCAACGTATAGACATCTTTCCAGTGTTTTGAGAAACGTTCCTATTTCGTTAGGCGGAGCATATTGTGTGGAGAGATGGATATAGAGAACATAGGAGTAATGAGATCCGAGCATAAGATAAATGCACCTTCGGGTTTCGTGACACGGTGTTGCATAAGTAATGGACTCTTGTTTGACTGCTTGTTCGAATGGTGATACTATGGCTGTGTGTTTTGTCGTGTGTGTGTGTGTGTAGTGTGTAGTGTGCTGTGCGGTCATGGGTGTCATGTCTGTTCGTGTATTTGACTGTGTATGTATGGGGAGTGTGTGTAGCGTTAATCTGCTCACTGTGCACTGTGCACTCTTCTCTGTCTCTGTGCTCGTCTCTCCTGTTGACTCTCTCTGTCTCTGAAAGCCTTTCTCCCACTTTCTCCTCTATCTCTGCATCTGTTCTCTTCTTTGTCTCATTCCCTCCCCCCCCTCTAGGACTCTTCGTCTCTCTCACTATACTCTCTCTCTCTCTCTCGTCTCTCGCACACTCTCTTTCCCCCTGCCCCCCCCCGATTTGGGTCCTCCTCCCTCCTTCTGGGGTCTTTCTCCCCCCCCCCCCTCCGCTCATTGCCTACTCTGTGGATCTGTGTCTTAATTGCTAGTTAGTTTTACAGTGTTTTGTGTGCATGTTTTTGTTGTTATCATGTGCAGTGGTGACAAGCCCCCCCCCCCCGGCCCCCCCGGAAGAAGAAAAAAGCAACTCCAAGTAAGGGGATAAAAAGATTGGGTGGGCCAGAATTTCAGAGAGCTATGAATGTGTTTTCGTCTATGACTGTTATTTAGCTCTCGTCTTCGGTGGTGCGGTGCTCTGCCTTTGTATAGAGATTGAGAGAGAATAGAGAGAGAGAGAGAGAGAGAGATGAGAGAGAGAGAGAGAGAGAGAGAGAGAGAGGAGAGAGAGAGAGAGAGAGAGAGAAGGAGAGAGAGAGAGAGAGAGAGGGAAGAGACGGAGAGAGAGAGAGAATAGATCGAGAGAGGGAGAGAGATTTTTGAGAGGAGAGAATAATCAAAGGATTTGCACCAACCAACAAAACACTTTCTACACTTTTAAAAAAAAGTTCCTTTTTTCTTTACTATGACAAACAATAAAACAGAGAGAGAGGGAAAAACAGGAAACGATAAGAAAAAAAAACATAATAAGAAATAAAGGAAATAATATAAATAAATGTAAACCCCAATATTTCGGGACACTGTGTTCCCTTCTAATGGAGGTGTCGGTTTGACTACTAAAACATCGAATAGGATACGTGTGTGTGTTGTGTGTGTGTGTGTGTGGTGTGTTGTGTGTGAGTTGTGTGTGTTGTTCTCTCTCCCTGTGTGTGTGTGTCCTCTGTGTGGTGTGTGTGTGGTGATGTGGTGTGTGTGTGTGTGCACGCGAGCACTGTGTGTGTATGTGTCCTGTGAGCGTGTGTGTGTTGGTCCCTCCTGTGAATGTTAAAGATGCCTCTGAAAGTCATTCTCCTTTTTTTTCCAAAGAGTTTAATGATCACTGCATCTAGTTAGCATTTGTTTAGATCTGAAGAGAAGGATTGTCTAGGATCAAGGGAGCTGAATATACTATACAGACATATATACAAAAACTAACATAATGGAGATCTGCGGACGAAGGAAGATTTGGGTGCTTTCAACAGAAATCTAAGCTGGGGTCTTTGACAGTGCATGTCTGGACACTAATAACCACCTGGGGATCTGTGGCGTTAGGAAAGCAATGACAGCAAAAAGGTGGGTGTTTTGTTTCTGACAATAAAGAGGATAAGCGAAACAGGATATGGAAGAAGAAAAAGCACACTGAGTATGAGGGACATTTAGTGAGACGTGTGGGAGGGACAGAGAAAGAGAGAGGGAGAGAGAGACATAGACCAGAGAGAAAGATGAGGAGGGAGGAGAGGGAGAGAGAGAGAGAGATGAGATCAGAGAGAGAGAGCAGAACTTTAGATCGAGAGAGGGAGACAGAGAGAGACAGAGAGATAGAGAGAGCGAGAGAGGGAGAGAGAGAGAGACGAGAGAGGGAGGTGAGAGAGAGAGAGAGAGAGAGAGAGAGAGGTGACGAGCGAGAGAAGAGACAGAGTAGAGAGAAGAGATAGAGAGAGAGGGAGAGATGAGAGAGAGATGAGAGAGAGAGATTCCAGGGAGAGAGAGGGAGAGAGAGGCACGTGAGGGAGAGAGAGAGAGAGAGGAGAGAGGGAGAGAGGGAGAGAGAGGGAGAGAGTGAGAGAGGAGAGAGATAGGAAGAGAGAGAGAGACGAGAGTGAGAGAGAGGAGAGAGAGAGAGAGAGAGAGCCGGCATCTCGAAAGAGAGAGAGAGAGAGAGAGGAAGAGGTAGAAGAGAGAGAGAGAAGAGAGAAGAGAGAGAGAGAGAGAGAGAGAGAAGAACATTGAACACTGAATAGTAATTGAACATTGACCAAGCAGGAAGAATGGAAGAAGGAGACAATCAATCAATCAATCAATCAATACAAATAATTTATTATGTCCTCAAACACAGGATAATTTGTGCGTGCAGCACGTCACACACATATAAAAGAAACAACACAAATTGACAACGACAAAATAAACGCGCGAAATTTAAAAAAAATTTGCAAACACTTCCATGCCAAATCTCCTATATTTTGTAATATCTCGAGTTATGTCCCCCACCCCCCCCCCCCCTTCCAGTTCTAAACACTTATTTATTGCAGTCACTACGGATCTGAACACAAACATTATTTATCACCTGCCTGTCCCCCTTCACTCACAACGCTATACGCAGTGAAGCAATCCTTCAGAAATATAAAACTTTACGTAATTATAATATAAAATTCAGGCAACATCACACAAGCCACCCCACCCCCCTCCCCGCCCCCCCACACCCCCAACCACTACACTGTGACCAACATATATGATTAAATTACAAGACAAATGATATAGATTAGATTCAGCAAAAAACGAACACAAATGGCAATAATAATATATAATTGGAAACTAATTACAAAACTATGATATGAGTAAAATATTGCTTGCCTAAGATCTAGTCAAGAAGAATGTGAAAAAGAAGAAGAAGAAGAAGAAGAAGAAAGAAAAGAAGAAGAAGAAGAAGAAGAAGTAAGAAGAAGAGAAGAAGAAGAAGAAGAAGAAGAAGAAGAAAAGAGAATACAGCAACAAAACAACAACAACAACAACAACAACAACACTAGTCTTCATTGTACTTGTTAGCTGTTCACGGGTTTTGTTGTGGTTGTTCTTGTTCTTGTTTGTTTGTTGGTTGGCTATGTTTTGTTTGTTTTTATTTTGTTTCTAGAGATGGAACAACAGAGCACAAAAAAAGAGAGAAAAAAGTAAGTAGAATGTGTACAAAAAACAACAGGATATCTACCCTCTATAAGATGGGGATCCTATTGAATTTTGCAATCATAGGACAACAAAAACTAAGCACAGTTCTAAACTTGTTACAAAACACCTAAAAAAACATAATATAAAACAAAACCCCAAAACAACAACAGAGAAAGGCCACTCACTTGTCAAACCAGTACCATGAGGACATGACGAAATATGGAGTCCAGCAGAGGATGAATGCTCCCACTGAAAACAAATAAATAAACGCATCATAATTATAGTTTAAGAAACAAAAGGAAAACAATGCTTATAGTTAAATTCCACAAGTGAAATTGTCGCTTTGTCTGTCTGTCTGTCTGTCTGTATGTATGTATGTATGTATGTCTGTCTGTCTGTCTACCTCTCATGTCTGTCCCACCCGAAGGACTCGACGTTCAGTTCGATTTTCCTGTCGAACTAAAAAAAACAAAAAGGGCGAGGCCGGGATTCGAACCCGGGTCACCCACGCTGTAGTCAGGCATTGAAAGCGGCAGGCGAGTATCTTAACCACTATGCCATCTTCCTTCAGCAGTTAATACACTAAAACTTCGTACCGTTCCTTGCAAATAAGCATGTGCTTTTAAATGCGTTGTTAACCCTTTCACCGCCAGACATATTTCAGCCAAACATTTCCATTAACTTTACCTGGGTAGAGAACAAAATCCATCTGCAGTATTGGGGATTCTTCTGTGACATAAAATAAGGTCTATCCTTACTTCCCAAAACTAAAACAATGGGGAATGTGGATTATAGACCCCGATTTGATGCCTTTTAGTGACATAGGTGTTAAATGACTGTGGTGCTAAAAAGCAGCGTTGGCGGTGAAAGGGTTAAATAATACAGTCTGTTCGGAATTCAGTTGGTATACTTACATGCGTAGACACTTTTAAGTACTAAAGGTCTGTGTGCACGTTAGCATCATTCACGAGATATTTCTAGTTCCCCATAATAATGTTAATAGTGTTTCCATTGGGAAAATATAAATATCTTGTGAATAATGTTAAAGGTGGACCCTGACGGATGAGTTTTTGCAAGAAACACGCCAAGATCACCAGAACGACAGCCTTTTCAAGTATCGGAACACTCACTTTGCTCTGGTTTCCTAGAAATCAATCCGTCAAAACGGCGATTCCTCCTTGGCGGAGAAGCCGGAGAGAGAAGCCATTTGGTAGGGATGGGGGGTGGGTGGAGGACACTCATTGTGGCTAAAGCTTTTTTTTTTTTTGTAGTGCAGTAAAAAAAAAAAAAAGCTATTTCCTTTGTTGTGAGCGAAACTCCTTTAGATAAACTGCATACTAAAAAAAAAAAAAAAAAAAAAAAAAAAAAAAAAAGGCTTGTATTGCAAAAATTTCGTGCAAACAATTTAGTCTAAACTCAAGACTACAAAAGAGACGGTACACGCCTTCTCTTTCAGTGGCACTTTATCTGTAATCTGAAGACTACAAAAAGCGACGGTACACGCCTTCTCTTTCGAGTGGCACTTTATCTGTAATCTTATACTGTAGCGGTACCACAGCCGATGAGGTTTAACCGAGGCGTGGTTACTGCTACACCTTATCTGTATTGTAAAAAAAATCGGACCTTTACTGGTGTTGCACTGCCTCCGGGCATTTGCCTCCAGTATCGTTCCCACCATCTTTGTATTTACAAATGTCCCATAATATATGTGTCTGTTCCAGACCGAGAGGACGTAAAACACCATTTTTCATTCCTCCTTCTCTTTCAGTGAAAGAATTTGACTTCCAGCACCTCCACCAAGGAGGAATCGCCGATTTGACGGTTTGATTTCTAGGAAACCAGAGCAAAGTGAGTGTTGCGATCTCTGTAAAGGGTGTTTTCCTGGTGATCTCGACGTGTTTCTTGCAAAAAAAACGCATCCGTCAGGGTCCACCTTTAAATGCGTACACAGACCTTAAGAATGACACAATTGAATACAAAAGATCTAGTTGGATATAGCGTCGTAGTGTAAGGATTTATTTGGCGAAAGAGAGTGGGGAAGGGAGAGAGGGAGAGGAGTGGGGAGAAGGGAGGGGGAGGGGGAGGGAGGAAGGGGGGAGAGAGATATAACAAAAAGTGTAAGACCTGGATAAAAATAGATTGAACATTCTGGTTTTGTGGGTTTAGCTTCTAAAACTACAGTGATTTATTTAAAATTAAAGAGCTCGCGCAAACCTCGCCCTCCCCTTGTTTTTAATTCTTAATTTTATTTGATAGAATGTGTTTGCTTTTGTGAGTGTTGATCATAGTTTTTATGGTTGCACCAATGTATTTTTAAAGGGGCACCCTGACGGATGAGTTTTTGTAAGGAACACGTCGAGATCACCAGGAAAACACCCTTTGCAGAGATTGCAACACTCACTTTGCTCTGATTTCCTAGAAATCAAACCGTCAAATCGGCGATTCCTCCTTGGCGGAGGTGCTGGAAGTCAAATTATTTCACCCAAAGAGAAGGCGTGTGTCGTCTCTTTTCTAATGGCCGCCAAATCGTTTGCACGAAATTTTCGCAATACAAGTATTTTTTTTTTTTTTTTTTTAATTGTATACAGTTTACCTAAAAGGAGTTTCGCTCACAACAAAGGAAATAGCTCTTTTTTTTTTTTTACTGCACTACAAAACAAGAAAACGCTTCAACCACAATGAGTGACCTCCACCCACCCCATCCAAAATGGCTACTCTCTCCGGTCTCTCCGCCAAGGAGGAATCGACGTTTTGACGGTTTGATTTCTTAGAAACCAGAGCAAAAAGTGAGTGTTCCGATCCTATAAAAAGGCTGTCTTTCTGGTGATCTCGACGTGTTTCTTGCAAAACCTCATCCGTCAGGGTTCACATTTAAAGGCATGTCTTAGTTGCCTTGGGGCTTTTGCCCGTTGAACGTTTTAACAGAATAAAACCGAAAAATTGCGATTTTATTACAATGTTTGTTAAGGCACATACAACATTGCTTAAAAGCCTGAACAGGTCAGCAACCTAATTAAGCAAAGGAAACATAACAAACAGTATAATCCCTAAAGGCAAAGTGATGCTGTTTTAGTGTCCACGAGACAAATTAAAGTTGTTGATGGTCAAAACATCGCAATGAGATTTACAGCTATGTTTGCGTTCGCTTTTTCGCTGGCTTGGCTAGACGCCAGGAATCAAACATATCGACGTGTAATCATCAGCGCATCTTAGACGGTCAACACGAGTAGTAGTATGCAAACTAATAGGGTAAGACGGGGTAAAAAGCATATGGGCGGGTAAGAAGCCCATGCCCAATTATCCATGAAATGAAGCAAATTTCAGTCACATTTTTGCCCATGAGACGAGCACGTTAATGTTTAGCATTCGTCTCGTGGGCAAAATGTGACTGAAATTTGCTTTATTTCATGAGATAATTGGCACGGGCTTCTTACCCGCCCAACATTAACACTAGTACTCATGGGCAAAATGTGACTGAAATTAATTTGCTTTATTTCATGAGATAATTGGCCATGGGCTTCTTACCCGCCCATAGGCCTCTTTTAACCCATCTTACTATAATAATAATAATATAATACTAATAAATATAATGAAGAATAACTAGCATTTATAGAGCGCCCCTTCTCTCATAAGCTCACAGCGCTTCACAATCATTTAAATAAATACATAGATCATAAAATACTACAATATTAGCTACTACAATAGTATACGATGACTATCAGTATTATAAGATAATAAAATAGTCGTGTCTCTAGGACAATATTTACTGATCAGGGCTTCGTCGGCGTCTATCTGTATGGTCTATGCCATTGGAGACTCTCTATCTATCTAGATCATATATATATATATGCTAAAGATAAGAATTTGTATATATATATATCATATATGAGGTGTATATAAAAAAAAAATAAGAGAAAGGAGGGAGAGATCAGAGAGAGAGATAAGGGAGAGAGAGATAGAGAGAGGTAGTAGGAGATAAACATAGAAGTCTAGGTGAGCGTCTTCAATGATATAGCGATACGCACAATCAGATCGATAGCATAGAACCTTATGTCTCATCTAGAGATATACGAGACGAGATCAAGTGGCGTGATATACTATATCTAGACTCACTGTCGTATCTATGCTCTACTTCTCTCTCATATCTAGAGCACGACTTATCACGCGATTCGATCCATCAACGCGCTTTCTCTCCTTCGCTCACGAGCTCTCACGCTCTCTCTCTCTCTCTCTCTCTCTCTCTTTTTCTCTGTCTCTCTCTCTGTCGCTCTCTCTCTCAATCTCTCCTCTCTCTCTCTCTCTCTCTCTCCCTCTCCTCTCTCTCTCTCTCTTCTCTTCTCTCTCTCTGTTTCTCTCCCTCTTCAATTTCTCTCTCTCTCTCTCTCTCTCTCTCTCTCTCTCTCTCTCTCTCCTATCTGTCTGTCTCGTCTCTCTCTCTGTCCTCTCTCTCTCAATACCTCTCTCTCTCTCTATCAGTCTCTCTCTCTCTCTCCTCTCTCTCTCTCTCTCTCCTCTCTCTCTCTCTCTCTCTCTGTGTCTCTCTCTCTCTCTCTTTCTCTCTCTCTCTTTCCAATCTCTCTCTCTCTCATCTGTCTCTCTCTCTCATCTCTCTCTCTCTCTCTCTCTCTCTCTACTCTCTCTTTTCTCTTTCTATCTCTCTCTCTCTCTCTCTCTCTCCCTCTCTCTCTCTCTCTCCGAGGGCATCAAATATGTCTAGACTAAACTCTTCCTCTTCTTCTTCTCTTGAGGGCCCACGGTCAATGAGCTGACCATTGAGGCACCTTTTGAAAAAAAAAAGACTGAAAACTAAACTCCCCAAACGGCTGGCATTTTAGTCTAATTGACACACTATATCCCGTGCTAACTGCCTAAGACGCGCTCGTGATTACATACCCAGTAGAAAAACAGTCGTTAACCCTTTCACCGCCAATGTCGCATTTATGCACCACTATGGTTAAACACCCATGTCACTAAAAGGCATCAAATCCGGACCTGTTATCCAAAGACCCTATTTTCTTAATTTTGGGAGGTAAGGATAGGCCTAATGTTATGTATGTCACCGAGGAATTCGCAATATTGTAGAACTATATTTTCTCTCTACCCAGTTGAGCTTAATGGTGGGGTTTTGGGCTGAAAAATGGCTGGCGGTGAAAGGGTTAAATTGTTTTATAGAAACAAAAACCGCACACACACAACACTCACATACTACGCAGAACAGCTACAGATTAGAATAGGATTCGGTAAACAGGAGATAAACATTTCCCTGACCGTCAGTCACATAGGAAACAAAATGGTGTTGACATTTCAGTCAATCTCGGTCAATGCCTAAGCATTTTTAGGCATTTCCGAAAATGACCGATCAAAACGGTCATTCTCGGAAATGCCTGCATTCGTTTTGGGCAGTATCGTGAATGTCTGAATTCCGAGTTTGACTGTAACATAATATACAGAGAAAACAAAAGATTGAAACAAGGGCGGACATGACGCAGGACTGTAGGAGAGAGATGGAGACACACACAGAGACAGACACACTGATAGAAACAGAGAGACAAACAGAAAGGTGTGTGTGTGTGTGTGTGTGTGTGTGTGTGTGTGTGTGTGTGTGTGTGTGTGTGTGTGTGTGTGTGTGGGGTGTGTGTGCTATTGTGGGTATGTGTACGTATGCCTTTTAACATGTATATGCGAGTGCGCGCACGCGCGCGTGTGTTTGAACGCGTGCGTGCGTTCGTGCGTGTGCGTGTGTGTTTATGTGTGCGCGCGCGCGTTTCGACGAGTCCATGCGCGCGCGCGGGCATGTGTGTGTGCATGTCTGTGTGTCTGTCCGTGTATGTGTGCTTGTCTACGTGCCCATGCACGTGCATGCGCGTGCGTGTGATTGTGTGAGAGTGTGCGCGCGCATGTGTGTGTGCGTGCGTGCGTTTGTGTCTGCGCGCGTGTATTGTGTGTGTATTATGTGTTCGTGTGTGCGCGCGCGTGCCAACGTGTACATGCGTGTGTATGTGTGTAGGAGAGAATGGAGAGAGAGCAGGAAGAAACAAGTAGGGATTCCTTTCATCGTTATGCCAAGACTGGAGGACTATCAAGGTATCGTCAGACTTATGCTCGGTGTCCATCTGTGTTCTACCGAGGACCCAGCATGTTTGACAATCGTGTGACAGGTTGCACACGCCTTGTTGCTTTTGACTTGCTGACAGGTTATGCACACAAGCAGGGTCTGCTTCTTTTGGTCGCCCTTCCCCCAAGACCCAAACAACATGGGCGACAGCGGACCACATGCGTACACAACGCACGCCAGTCGGTGTGAATGACATGGCAGCAGGTATGAGACTAACACAGAATGAAACAAAACAGATGCTTTGTATTAGCCAGGACACAAGATGTACACCGAGCCTTAGATATTTCAGTCGCCAGTCCGCTATTATGACTGATTGTTAGCGAGAGAAAATAACCACTAGAGTCATCTTCGCGTTTATAATGAGAGTGTCAGACCAAAGACACTTAGGCTTACGCAAAGACGAAACACTTGTCTTACAGCTTGAAGCCCGAATCTGGCATCCGTACGCCTAGGTCCAGGGAGGAGTAACGGGTTAACAATAGGGCAATCAAACATCAATCAAACATCTACCACTCAGTCGTCAGCATGCCTAGGTCCAGGGAGGAGTGGTGGGTTAACTATAGGGGCAATCAAACATCTACCACTCAGTCGTCAGCATGACTAGATGCAGGGGGGAATGGTAGGTTCAGTAGGGCAATCAAACATCTACCACTCAGTCGTCAGCATGCCTAGGTTCAGGGAGGAGTGGTGGGTTAACTATAGGGGCAATCAAACATCTACCACTCAGTCTTCAGCATGACTAGGTGCAGGGGGGAATGGTAGGTTCAGTAGGGCAATCAAACATCTACCACTCAGTCTTCAGCATGACTAGTGCAGGGGGGAGTGGCAGGTTCTGCAGGGCAATCAAACAGCTGCCATTCACCCTTTAGCATGCCTAGGTTCACGAGGAGTGGTGGGTTAATATAGGGCAATCAACATCCTAAACACTCAGTCCTTCAGCATGACTAGGTGCAGGGGGGAATGGTAGGTTCGTAGGGCAATCAAACAGCTACCGACTCAGTCTTCAGCATGTCTAGGTTCATGGGGGAGTGGTTGGGTTCACTATAGGGGCACTCAACATCTACCACTCAGTCTTTCGCATTCCTAGGTGCGGGAGGAGTGGCAGTTCAGCAGGGCATCGACAGCTACCATTGAGTCTTCAGTATGCCTAGGGCCAGAGTGGAGTTGTACTCAGTCTTCAGCATGCTAGGTGGCAGGGGAGTGGCAGGTTCAGCAGGGCAATCGAACAGCTACATTTGAGTCTTCAGTATGCCTAGGTCGTCAGAGGGGAAGTTGGTAGTTTTTAACATGAATGCTTCATCAGGGCTGCGACAGTCCTTTGTGTTACTATTGTCTTTGTCAGACCTGAAGGTTGGGAGAGAGGTGTACGAGAGTGACGAGGGGTGAGGGATGGATGAAAGTGGGGGGGGGGTGTTTATATAGAAGAAAGGAGATAAATTAGAAGTAGAGAGAGGAAGGCATAGAGAGAGAGAGAGAGGGGGGGGGGGAGAGTAATAGGTCCATCATCACATTAACTATGTAAATTTTGTCACGAGAAAGAGGAGAAAAAAAAACGGAATCTTTTCACTGTAAGTTTCTTTGTAGGGCGACATCATGATGTATTGGCGTGTGGCAGGCCCGGGGAGGGGCTGTCTGTGCTATACTGCTTTTCTATGCTGCCGTCTGAGTCGCTTGTTTTGTTGTTCGCCTGCTTGTCCCTTGCGCCTCTTTTTCTCTATTAATTTTTCCCTTCTCGCCCCTTGCAACCTGCTCATCTTGGCGACTCCTTCGGACTGGAGAGGGGGGTTGGGGGGTGTCGCCCTGTGAGTCTCGTGGATGTAGTCGTATGTCGTAGATTCTTCGGGGGTTAGTGTGGTGAGTGGATGGGTCTAAAGAGGAGGGGGCGTATTGTTTGTCTCGTGGTTCTGTGGTGCGCACAGCTTAGATTCCTAATCGACTATAAATTTGTGGTGGTTTCTTTTTCTGTTTAGCTGTGAATTGTTTCGGTGTCCTCTCCTTTCGAGGCATGCGCTCAGAGGGGGAGGCGGGCGGGAATTATATGTATAAGTATATGATAAGGGCCGCGGTTTGCGCAGAAGGCGCGCGGCCCGGACATCGATGTTTGTTGCGCTGAGCCTCGAG
>CM065685.1:7822745-7834362 GCA_017654935.2 Phymorhynchus buccinoides | reverse complement strand
AAATTTTTTTGTGTCCAATATTTAATTTTGTGAGCCTAAGAAAGAAACTGAATAACTTAGATTTTAACTTTACAATTTATTCTGCGTTCTGAAAAGAATAAAAGAAAATAATGTTCTGAATTACTTTTTCTCCCAATGGGAGATAGACAATGCCTATGCAAAGACAACTGTTTCGTCTTTGAGAAAGACTCTTCAGTCTGCATATCGGCCTGCAAAGAATGTCCACAGTGAACAATTCAAACTGAGCTAGAAGACTTTCTACAAGAGAAAAGTTGTCCTCTTTGCACCAGATTGAAAGTCCACAATAAAAGAAAACCAGCACTTAATTCAAAAGAAATATTGTAAAAATCTTGTGTAAAAATAACAAAAATAATAATGTTCTAAAATTACAATCCCTCGAAGAGAGTAGAAGAAATGGGATGCCATGTTGGTGGATCCAGTGAAGGATTCAATAAGGGAGGTCATAGAAATCGTAGTAAACACCAACATCTCCCGGCGAGGAGGAATGTAGAGAGGTGTGCCTAGATCAGGTAGACTGATGCCCTTTCCTTCTTCCAAGTAGTATATATAAACGTACAAGAATTGAAGAAGAAAAAACAACCACACCATTAAACTTCAACCTGATTATATATATAGTTTGCTTTAATAAAACTTTTTTTGTGTCCAATATTTAAGTTTGTGAACCTAAGAAAGAAACTGAATAACTTTAATTTTAACTTTACAATTTATTCTGTGTTCTGAAAAATGAATAAAAGAAAATAATGTGCTGATTTACTTTTTCTCCCAATGGGGAGATAGACAATGCCTATGCAAAGACAGCTGTTTCGTCTTTGAGAAAGACTCTTCAGTCTGCATATCGGCCTGCAAAGAATGTCCACAGTGAATATTCAAACTGAGCTAGAAGACTTTCTACAAGAGAAAGGTTGTCCTCTTTGCACCAGATTGAAAGTCCACAATATATATATATATATATATATGTGTGTGTGCCACCTGTGTGTGTGTGTGTGTGTGTGTGTGTGTGTGTGTGAGTGTAGGTGTGTGTGTGTGTGTTTGTGCGTTGCGTGTGTGTGTGTGGGCGTGTGTGGTTGTGTGTGTGTTGTGTGTGTGTGTATTGTGTGTGTGTATGCGTGTGTGTGTTTGTGTGGTAGTGTGTCGTGCGTGTGTGTGTGTGTGTGTTGCGTGTGGTGTGCCCCTGTGTGTGTGCGTCTCGCTGTTTGTGTGTATTGGCCTGTAATGCCCGTGCGTGCGCGCGCGCGCGCGCGCGCGCGCGCGCGCGCGTGTGTACGTGTGTGTGTGTGTGTTTGTTGTGTGTGTGCGTGCGTGTTGCGTAAGCAAGGGGCACAAAGTGAACGCTGGAAAGGGGATACGAAAGGTCCATCTCCAACAGGTGTAAACAATAATCAGCGACGTGGTGAATTTATGAACCACAAAAGACGTAAAGCGAAAACGGACAATAACAGGAAGAGGCTTGCAGCACATCTAGCAGACAAGGGGAAGACAAGAGGAAATGGGGGTTAGACTGGAAGGGACAGAACTGGAATGCTGTGTCGGATGGGTGGGGTGGGGGGTGGGTGGGTGTGGGTGTGTGTGTGTGTGTGTGTGTGGTGTGTGTGTGTGTGTGTAGTGTGTGTGTAGTGTGTGTGTACGTTTCTTTAATTTAAAGTCTATCCACCTTACAGTGATCTTAGACCAACGAAAACAATGTATGTGTATGATTATGTGCATATGTCCGTTTAAGGGGGTTTGTGGGTGTGCAGTGTATGAAGGTACGTGAAGGTACGGAAGGATTGTTAATATATGCGCGCGCGTGTGCGCGCGCGCGACAATTTGCGCGTGTGTGTGTGTGTGTGTGTGTGTGTGTGTGGTGTGTGTTTGGTGTGTGTGTGTGTGTGTGTGTGTGTGTGTGTGTTGTGTGTGTGTGTGTGCTGTGTGTGTGTGTGTGTGTACATATATATATATATATATATATATATATAGTATGAAAGAAAAATCTCAGTGAATAGCCAGCTCCGTACCCCTACTCTGAAGGACTGAAAAGTTAGTGCATTTGAAATGCAGAATAGTTTGCTTTGATAAAGCTTTTCTGTGTCCAATGTCTCTATTTGTGAACCTCAGAAACAAAACCAGTTAATGTTAACTTTGAGTAATGTTCGTGTTCCCAAAAAAAAAAAAAACAAAAATTAAAAATTAAAAAAAAAAAAAATTAAAAAAAAAAATTAAAAAATTAAAAAAAAAAAAAAAAAAAAAAAAATTAAAAAAAAAAAAAAAAAAAAAAAAATAACAAAAAAATTTAAAAAGTCACCATAACAATTTTGTTACTGCTGATTTACTTTTCTCCCAATGGGGGAGGGACAGTGTGCCTTATGCAAAGACAGCTGTTTCGATCTTGAGAAGATCTCATCAGTTTGCATGATTGGCCTGCAAATTGACTGTCCAGTGGATGGCCAACCTGAGCAAAAAAAGACATTCTACAAGAGAATGGTGTCCTCTCTGCATCAAATCGAAAATCCACAATAAAAGCAAACCAGCACAAAGTTAAACCAGAAATAGTAAAAAAAATCTTTTGAAAATCTTATGTAAAATGAACAAAATAATAATGTTCTGAAATTTTAATTTCAAAACCTAATAGACATGACTAGGGAGGGCTAACTACTGAGATGGTATCCAAATTAAGGATAAAAATAGTATGAAAGAAAAATCTCAGTGAATAGCCAGCTCCGTACCCCTACTCTGAAGGACTGAAAAGTTAGTGCATTTGAAATGCAGAATAGTTTGCTTTGATAAAACTTTTCTGTGTCCAATGTCTTTATTTGTGAACCTCAGAAACAAAACCAGTTAATGTTAACTTTGAGTAATGTTCGTGTTCCAAAACAAAAAATTAAAAAAAAATTTAAAAACAGTAAAAAAAAATTAAAAATTAAAAAGTTATAATAAATTGTGCTGATTTACTTTTTCTCCCAATGGGGGAGGGACAGTGCCTTATGCAAAGACAGCTGTTTCGATCTTGAGAAGATCTCATCAGTTTGCATGATTGGCCTGCAAATTGACTAAGCAAACTATTCTGCATTTTCAAAATGCACTAACTCTTTTCAGTCCTTCACAGAGTAGTAGGGGTACGGAGCTGGCTATTCACTGAGATTTTTTCTTTCATGCTATTTTTATCCTTAATTTGGATACCATCTCAGTAGTTAGCCCTCCCTAGTCATGTCTATTAGGTTTTGAAATTAAAATTTCAGAACATTATTATTTTGTTCATTTTACATAAGATTTTCATAAGATTTTTACTATTTCTGGTTTAACTTTGTGCTGGTTTGCTTTTATTGTGGATTTTCGATTTGATGCAGAGAAGGACACCATTCTCTTGTAGAATGTCTTTTTTGCTCAGGTTGGCCATCCACTGGACAGTCAAATTTGCAGGCCAATCATGCAAACTGATGAGATCTTCTCAAGATCGAAACAGCTGTCTTTGCATAAGGCACTGTCCCTCCCCCATTGGGAGAAAAAGTAAATCAGCACAATTGTATATACTTTTTAATTTTTTTAATTTTTTTTTAATTTTTAATTTTTTTTAATTTTATTTTTGGAACACGAACATTACTCAAAGTTAACATTAACTGGTTTTGTTTCTGAGGTTCACAAATAGAGACATTGGACACAGAAAAGCTTTATCAAAGCAAACTATTCTGCATTTCAAATGCACTAACTTTTCAGTCCTTCAGAGTAGGGGTACGGAGCTCAGCTATTCACTGAGATTTTTCTTTCATGCTATTTTTATCCTTAATTTGGATACCATCTCAGTAGTTAGCCCTCCCTAGTCATGTCTATTAGGTTTTGAAAATTAAAATTTCAGAACATTATTATTTTGTTCATTTTACATAAGATTTTCATAAGATTTTTACTATTTTTCTGGTTTAACTTTGTGCTGGTTTGCTTTTATTGTGGATTTTCGATTTGATGCAGAGAGGACACCATTCTCTTGTAGAATGTCTTTTTTGCTCAGGTTGGCCATCCACTGGACAGTCAAATTGCAGGCCAATCATGCAAACTGATGAGATCTTCTCAAGATCGAAACAGCTGTCTTTGCATAAGGCACTGTCCCTCCCCCATTGGGAGAAAAAGTAAATCAGCACAATTTATATAACTTTTTAATTTTTAATTTTTTTTAATTTTTTAATTTTTTTTAATTTTATTTTTGGAACACGAACATTACTCAAAGTTAACATTAACTGGTTTTGTTTCTGAGGTTCACAAATAAAGACATTGGACACAGAAAAGCTTTATCAAAGCAAACTATATATATATATATATATATATATATATATATATATATATATACCAGTAGATCACTGGTTACGAGAAACTGTCTCCTCCCTACCAAGTTACATTCAGGACTCTACCCATTTCCTCAGAACTATTAATGACTGGAACCTCCAACATGGCCCTTTCTCTGACGTGACTCTAGTGACCATTGACGTAGTAGGACTGTACTCCAACATACCCCACCAAGACATGAACGACGCAGTAGAACACTACCTTCAACAGACTGTTGACCCTAACATGCCACCTACACAGACAGTCCTTGACATAATGAACCATGTACTCCATAACAACTACTTCTCGTTCGAAGGCAAAACTTACCATCAAGTTTCTGGAACTGCAATGGGAACCCCCATGGCACCCCTCTGTTGCTAATCTTTTCATGGGGTGGCTAGAAACCAAGCTCCTTGCCAACAGCCCTGTACCAGTACCCTCCTCTTTCTGGAAACGTTTTATCGACGACATATGTCTTCTCTGGACTAGGTCCCAGACTGAACTGCAAACCTTCCTGTCGTACCTCAATACTGTTCATCCTACCATCAAATTCACTCACAGCTCTTCTACTGACCAACTTTCCTTCCTTGACATTCGACTTTTCCTTGACAACGGTTTCATACACACAGACCTCCATACCAAACCTACTGACTCACACGCATACCTACACTACAGCTCCAGCCACCCAGGTCACTGCAAAGCAAATATCCCATACAGTCAGTTCATCAGGATCAAACGACTTTGCTCCAAACCCGAAGATTTCACCACTCGCTCAGAGCAAATGTTCCAATTCTTTCTGCAGAGAGGATACAAACATCAAACACTACAAACTGCCCTTGACAAAGCCAAACAAATCCCCAGATCAGAAACTCTAGTCTACAAACCCAAAGTCACCCACAACAGAACACCCGTCATTGTCACCCACAACCCCTGTAACCCTTCACTGCGTCGGTGGTTCCAAGAACTGCACCAGAACGTTCTGCTCACTAACACCAGGCTGAAAAAAGCCATTCCTCACCCACCCGTCCTAGGCGAACGGAATAGCCGTTCTCTAAAAACAATCCTCATGCCCTCTGCACTTCCCAAACAAGCCCCAGATGCCCCTCATGGCTTTTTCAAATGCTCAAAGAAATGCGTCATTTGCAAAGAGCATGCTGTAGAATCCACAACATTGCACAGCCACCAAACTAAGGAAACATTCACTATCCGCCAGCACACTACATGCCAAAGCAGCAACATAATCTACCTCTTGTTTTGTGACCTCTGTGAGAAGACCCAATACGTTGGAGAAACAAAAAATCCTCTCCAAAAACGTTTCTACCTCCATCGATCTCATATTAAGAAAAATGTTGGCACCCCAGTCACCCAACACTTTAACTCGCCAAATCACACTCTGGCCAACATGAAATGCTTGGTCATTGAGCAGCTGCTTACAGACAGTTACGCACACAGACTTAGCAGGGAAAGATTCTGGATGAAAATGCTCAAAACCCTGGTCCCTTTGGGTCTGAATGTAATGGACTGATACACTTCGGCTCCTTATTGGAGGCTTCAATGCATTGTAGAATTCCGCCCCATCCCATTACATAACCTGCATTGCCTATTCTGTCTTCTTGTCACCCCCATCCCCACCCCCCTTTCCCTCACTACTTATAAAAGAATAGTTGTGGATGAGTATGGACTACGCTTTGATAATATTGGACTCTATGGTATGCACACAGGGTGGTTATAACCGTTCAATCCGAAGCCATTGTAAACGTATAATGGATATACCTACCTGAAGTTATTAAGTACCTGAGGTTATAAAGATGTTGATAACTTGTGGCCTATGTGTATATGGAATGTGACGTCTAATTATGTTCCTCAGTATGATTTATCTTGATATTCTCCATGATATGTACTTACCCATGTCGCCCCAGTTTGGCTTTCTCCCTCCTCCTTTCAACCCTATCACTTCACTCTTGTACTCTCACACACACACACACACACACACACACACACACACACACACACACACACACACACACACACACGCACACACTCACGCACACACTCTCTCTCTCTCTCTCTCACACACACACACACACACACACACACACACACACACACACACACACACAACGTAACCAGCAACTTACCACCCCCACCACTACCTCTACACCTCCACACGCAAACATTCTCTGTGACCTTCCTTCACGTTATTATATTTTATTTTGTTAGAAATCACTGGCCTAATGTGGACGGACCGGTTCACGCCCTAGTTGAATTTTATGTTTGAATTGCACGTGATTTTTTACTCGTGTTTTAAAGAATGAATTTTAATCACTGTAGTTTTATTGATGTGCTGGAAAATGCGACTCATATCAGGTCAGTGCGTTTTTAAACCCCGAGGAAGTCAAATGACGAAATATTGGAAAGTTTTTATCCTGTTTGTTTGTGTGTTTTTAGCCTGAATGTTTTATATATATATATATATATATATATATATATATATATATATATATATATATATAAACGTACAAGAATTGAAGAAGAAAAAACAACCACACCATTAAACTTTCCTCTTATATATATATAGTTTGCTTGAAAAAAACTTGTTTTGTGTCCAATATTTAAGTTTGTGAGCCTAAGAAAGAAACTGAATAACTTTAATTTTAACTTTACAATTTATTCTGTGTTCTGAAAAGAATATAATGTGCTGATTTACTTTTTCTCCCAATGGGGGAGATAGACAATGCCTATGCAAAGACAGCTGTTTCATCTTTGAGAAAGATTGTCTTCAGTCTGCATATCGGCCTGCAAAGTATGTCCACAGTGAACATTCAAACTGAGCTAGAAGACTTTCTACAAGAGAAAGGTTGTCCTCTTTGCACCAGATTGAAAGTCCACAATAAAAGCAAACCAGCACTTAATTAAAAAGAAATGGTAACAATCTTGTGTAAAATAACAAAAATAATAATGTTCTAAAGTTACAATCCCTCGAAGAGAGTAGAAGAGATGGGATGCCATGTTGGTGGATCCAGTGAAGGATTCAATAAGGGAGGTCATAGAAATCGTAGTAAACACCAACATACTCCCGGTGAGGAGGAATGTAGAGAGGTGTGCCTGGATCAGGTAGACTGATGCGCTTTCCTTCTTCCAAGTATAATATAAACGTACAAGAATTGAAGAAGAAAAAACAACCACACCATTAAACTTTCCTCTTATATATATATATATATTTGCTTGAAAAAAACTTGTTTTGTGTCCAATATTTAAGTTTGTGAGCCTAAGAAAGAAACTGAATAACTTTAATTTTAACTTTACAATTTATTCTGTGTTCTGAAAAGAATAAAAGAAAATAATGTGCTGATTTACTTTTTCTCCCAATGGGGAGATAGACAATGCCTATGCAAAGACAGCTGTTTCATCTTTGAGAAAGACTCTTCAGTCTGCATATCGGCCTGCAAAGTATGTCCACAGTGAACATTCAAACTGAGCTAGAAGACTTTCTACAAGAGAAAGGTTGTCCTCTTTGCACCAGATTGAAAGTCCACAATAAAAGCAAACCAGCACTTAATTAAAAAGAAATGGTAACAATCTTGTGTAAAATAACAAAAATAATAATGTTCTAAAGTTACAATCCCTCGAAGAGAGTAGAAGAGATGGGATGCCATGTTGGTGGATCCAGTGAAGGATTCAATAAGGGAGGTCATAGAAATCGTAGTAAACACCAACATACTCCCGGTGAGGAGGAATGTAGAGAGGTGTGCCTGGATCAGGTAGACTGATGCGCTTTCCTTCTTCCAAGTATAATATAAACGTACAAGAATTGAAGAAGAAAAAACAACCACACCATTAAACTTTCCTCTTATATATATATAGTTTGCTTGAAAAAAACTTGTTTTGTGTCCAATATTTAAGTTTGTGAGCCTAAGAAAGAAACTGAATAACTTTAATTTTAACTTTACAATTTATTCTGTGTTCTGAAAAGAATAAAAGAAAATAATGTGCTGATTTACTTTTTCTCCCAATGGGGGAGATAGACAATGCCTATGCAAAGACAGCTGTTTCATCTTTGAGAAAGATTCTTCAGTCTGCATATCGGCCTGCAAAGTATGTCCACAGTGAACATTCAAACTGAGCTAGAAGACTTTCTACAAGAGAAAGGTTGTCCTCTTTGCACCAGATTGAAAGTCCACAATAAAAGCAAACCAGCACTTAATTAAAAAGAAATGGTAACAATCTTGTGTAAAATAACAAAAATAATAATGTTCTAAAGTTACAATCCCTCGAAGAGAGTAGAAGAGATGGGATGCCATGTTGGTGGATCCAGTGAAGGATTCAATAAGGGAGGTCATAGAAATCGTAGTAAACACCAACATACTCCCGGTGAGGAGGAATGTAGAGAGGTGTGCCTGGATCAGGTAGACTGATGCGCTTTCCTTCTTCCAAGTATAATATAAACGTACAAGAATTGAAGAAGAAAAAACAACCACACCATTAAACTTTCCTCTTATATATATATAGTTTGCTTGAAAAAAACTTGTTTTGTGTCCAATATTTAAGTTTGTGAGCCTAAGAAAGAAACTGAATAACTTTAATTTTAACTTTACAATTTATTCTGTGTTCTGAAAAGAATATAATGTGCTGATTTACTTTTTCTCCCAATGGGGAGATAGACAATGCCTATGCAAAGACAGCTGTTTCATCTTTGAGAAAGATTCTTCAGTCTGCATATCAGAACAAGTGTGCCGCCTATTTCGTCATACCATCACGTCATTCAAAACTTGCGTCATCCATTCATTGTTTTTCTACGTCACTCCATTCACTAAAGTCATAGACTTTTTGCTCAGTCCTAATAATACCTTTTGTTGATAAACAAATCGTGTCTTTAGTTTTAGCATAATTATTGGTTTTAATTTAGAAGAAACATTTCTTCATTAAATAGGGTTTAATTGTCACTTCATTTTTCATAATTGTATCGACTTATCCTACATTTTCACTTTTAATAGAGAGAGGAGAGAGGGTAGGGAGAGGGTGATATGTGTGTGTTGGGGGTGGGGGGGGGGTGGGGGGGGAGTGTTGACAAGGCAATGATAAAGTTTAAGGATACGTCATTTTAGTTGGCTTAGTTTCTATGTAATGTCATCGTTCTACGTCATAAGTCTTTTTTACGTGGTGTTTCTACCTTTGTCAGTTCTGTACCTTGAAAAAGAGGGGTTACCCCCTCGAAAGCTTGGATAAAAAATTAGAACTTACAAAGGATTTGTTGTTTTTTTTTCTTCAGATGTATATATATATATATATATATATATATATATATATATATATATATATATATATATATATATATATATATATATATATATATATATATATATATATATATATATATGTGTGTGTGTGTGTGTGTGTGTGTGTGTGTGTGTGTGAGTGTGTGTGTGTGTGTGTGTGTGTGTGTGTGTGTGTGTGTGTGTGTGTGTGTGTGTGTGTGTGTGTGTGTGTGTGTGTGTGTGAGTGTGTATATGTGTGTGTGTGGTGTGTGTGTGTGTGTGTGTGTGTGTGTGTGTGTGTGTGTGTGTGTGTGTGTGTGTGTGTGTGTGTGTGTGTGTGTGTGTGTGTGTGTGTGTGTGTCTGTGTGTGTCTCTGTGTGTTCGTTTCTTTAGTTTAACGTCTGTTCACCCGGAAGTGATATTAGACAAAAACAAAATAAATAAAAAATAAAAATAAAAAATTATAAAAAAAAAAAAAAAAATAAAAAGTATTGAAGTGAGAGTGTGTGTGAGTGCGTGGATGGTAGTATTATTATGTGTTTTCCCTACACATCTATTCATACAAATCTAACTGAGTGCATATAAAAATTACATTAACAAATATATAAGATGGGAGGAAGTGGGGGACATACAGTAACATTTCAAACTGACTTATGTAACATGAAGAGTTAAACAAGTGTGTCTTAATTTATAAATGGCTAACAACAAAAATATAATAACACAATTTAAACCAACAATTAATTAGTAACTCAAAGAAAAATACCAACAGGACTTATGTGCAGGATTTCTGAAAAACGTTTAAGGAGATTAAAGTTGTTTAATATTTTTTCAATGGTTAAAGGCGTTTGATGGTTCAGCAATTCACCATCAGTTTTGTTGATTTGTTCTTTAATTCTAGGACAATATAGGAGCAAATGATTTATAGATATTTGATTTCCACATATACAGTTAACGTCTTTAGAAAATTTTGTTTTAAAAGCATTTAAACGAAGTTTAAACATCAAAGATACGATTTGTCTTAAACTTGTATCTTTGAGCTGTTTTAAAATTAAGTAGGAATTCATTGTACTTGAGCCTTTTATACAATAGCGTGAATATTGACTGTCTGAAGTCATTAACATGCTGTCAAAATTTTCTTTGGTTAATTTTTCAATATGTTTATAATATTCATGCAGATCTAAATTCACATTAAGATGAATCGTTCCCTCGGAATTACGTGCTGCACTTCTAGCTGCTCGATCAACCAATTCATTTGAGTATATTCCGCAATGGGAGGGAACCCAATAAAAAGTTACACTAATGTCTTTACTCGATAATTGATTAATTAAATGTTTGATCTCTAATATCATTTCAAGGCGTATGTTAATATTTTGACCTTTAATAGCTTGTAATGCTGATTTCGAATCTACACAAAGTAATATTTTACAAGCATTTATAGGTAATTCTGCGGTATATTGTAATGCCATTAAAATAGCTAACAATTCTGCAGTAAAAATTGAATAATATTTACCTATATAATATCGTTTCTCTATTTTTAACGAGGGTATTATAAATGCTGCTCCTGTATTCCCATTTTGAAGAACAGACCCATCTGTGTATATTTTAATGCATCCACTATAACAACTTTCCATATGTAAATTAACTAAGTTTTTTAATATGTTTGGAGATTGACTTTTGTTAACATCTGTATGATCAATATCAAAAGCAGGTTTAATTTGTTCCCAAGGCGGTACTGGCGAAAAAGATGGCTTAGCTGCAATTTCTTTATTTTTTAATTCTTTACAATTAATAATATCGGAGACAAAGGAATTAATTGGTTGCAAAGATTGAATTGTTTTAGCTCGTTTAACAAAATCATGTTCAGTATCTAACTTAACTTCTTCTTTACAAAATGTGTCATATACTGTTGATTTTAATACAAATTTTGCAGCAGAAAGCTTTCGATATTCATCGAGAGGTAGAATACCTGCTTCTTTATATGATCCTAGATTATAAGCATGGGTTGGTACCCCAAGTGCCAGTTTAAAAGCTTTACAATCGATACATTGTAG
>CM065685.1:7810245-7820245 GCA_017654935.2 Phymorhynchus buccinoides | reverse complement strand
ATGAGTCGTACTTCCTACAAAACAGGGGAAAGGGGGGAGGGGGGCTTCTTAAAGACCCCGCACGTCACTTTTTCTTTGTACGTGTTTTGACTCTTATAGCTAGTAAGGAATCTTATAATAATAATAATAATAATAATAATAATAATAATAATAATAATAATAATAATAAAGAAAGCTTATATAGCGCACATTCCAGGCTAGCTGCTCATGGCGCTTTACAAACAAATACATTTAACCAGACCAGCCGCCGTGGTGTAGTGGTTAGCGTCGCGGACTACTGGCTGGGAGGTCTTGGATTCGAATCCCATCAGAGGCGAGGGTTTTTTCGGTCCTGGACCGACTCCTACCCAGAGTGAGTGGCTATGGGCTCAATGGGAAGACTGAAACCACACAGTCGAGTTGCATCCGCTTAACGGATGCGATTCTGAGAGTGTTGCTCTAATTGCAAGACCAACACTGCAGGTGTCTGTAGTTCTCGGGCCTGGTTAACGCCGGGATATCATTATGAAAGGAAGCGTAGAATACAGCCCTGCCATGCAGTCTCAGACCGATACGGAACTCCATAGCATCATCATCATCATCGTTATCATCGGCCTCATTTTCCATCAATCATTAAAAAAAAATGTCTCAAATTCTGTGGCTTTGCATGCCCTGCTCTCATGGTGACCTCAGTTCGGTTTCCAATCCAGTCTATGCCTTGGTGCGTTCGGGTCAAAGTCATGGGGATCAGTGTGTTCTGGGGAGTTGTCGATGGACGGTCGTGGTGGCGCCCTCGGAGGAGGACCTCACTCACGCTGGCTCCGCGACTAAGAGAATAATGTCGTCAGTAGTGGGCTTAGTAGGTGGTGTCCTGAACAGGCTCTACTGAACTCCACCGAAGTGACTCAGCAGCAGTGCAGTGTCTCCTCGGTTGGTTGCCTCCTGACGGCCTAACATAGATTCGCTCCCCTTGGACTGCTGGTCTCGGATTCTGCGACTTGAACAAACCCGGGTGTAGCCGCGAATTGGGATTCGGAACGAGCGGCGTGGGAGCAACGCCACTGTACGGCCCAGAAGATGGGACAGCAAGAAAAATAAAAATAAAAGATAAATAAATACATTTAACCAAATCACATCAATACCCATGCTCGCACGCACACAAGCACACACACTGACGAATACAGCATATCATTTACATGCGCATGCACACATACATACATACGTACGTACGTGCGTACATACATACATACATGCATACATACACAAAGACACAAACACACACATACATACACACTTATGCCTACACACGCACACACGTGCATGCACGGAAATCTTCCTAGCATAAGAGGAAATGTAACACGTGACGTGCGGGGTCTTTAAAAACCCACCGCGTCACGTGTCAAAATCACGGTTTCCACGTTTAATAAGCTGACCGATTTCTAAAATAATTATATAGACTATTAGAAAGAACAACAACGATTATTTGAAATACACGCACACGTGTATAATATATTTGTCCCAATATTTCGTGCTGGGTATATACTGCACTTTGTCAAAATCTAAAAAAATAAAATAAAATAAAAACATCGATAATTATCATAGTAAATAGACTATTATAAAGAAAGACACCCCCCCCTCCCCCGTGGGGATACCGGGGGGTCTTGTATAAACAGTTTCCCCACCTTCTGGAAGTAATGTGCTTGTAGCTTCCTCTAATCTGTCACTCTCTTTGACTCTGCCTTTTTCCTTTGCTTACTGTCATCTACTATCTTTTTTGCATTGCCGGTCCATTCTGTCTTTTGTCACAAGACACTTCCAACAAATATTTCATCCAGCTGAAGTCGGACTTGCTGGGTCTAACTATTTCTTAGCTTAGGCGCATCACGGCAGCATGACGCATCTGTTCTCATAATTGACAGGAAACTGTCTAAGCGATTGAAGAAGAAGAAGAAGAAGAAGAAGAAGAAGAAGAAGAAGAAGAAGAAGAAGAAGAAGAAGAAGAAGAAGAAGAAGAAGAAGAAGAAAGAAGAAGAAGAAGAAGAAGAAGAAGAAGAAGAAGAAGAAGAAGAAGAAGAAGAAAGAAGAAGAAGAAGAAGAAGAAGAAGAAGAAGAAGAAGAAGAAGAAGAAGAAGAAGAAGAAGAAGAAGAAGAAGAAGAAGAAGAAGAAGAAGAAGAAGAAGAAGAAGGAAAAGAAGAAGAAGAAGAAGAAGAAGAAGAAGAAGAAGAAGAAGAAGAAGAAGAAGAAGAAGAAGAAGAAGAAGAAGAAGAAGAAGTAGGAACAGAAGAAGGAAAGAAAGATAGCAAGAGGGGCAGATTCAAAGAGATAGAGAGATAGAGTCACAGGATTCAGATTTTATGTAAACTGTATTCAGGGTTCATTTATTTTTGCAAGGGTTCAGTGTGTTTGTTTACCCGAGAGAGAAAGAGAGAGAGAGAGAGAGAGAGAGAGAGAGAGAGAGAGAGAGAGAGAGAGAGAGAGAGAGGCAGAGAGAGAGAGAGAGAGAGAGTGAGAGTGAGAGAGAGAGAGAGAGAGCGAGAGAGAGAGAGAGAGAGAGAGAGAGAGAGAGAGAGAGAGAGAGAGAGAGAGAGAGAGAGAGAGAGAGAGAGAGAGAGAGAGAGAGAGAGAGAGCAGAGACAGAGACAGAGAGTGAGAGAGATATAGAGGAGAGAGCGAGAGAGAGAGAGAGAGAGAGAGAGAGAGAGAGAGAGAGAGAGAGAGAGCAGAGACAGAGACAGAGAGACAGAGAGAGAGAGTGAGAGAGATATAGAGGGAGAGAGAGAGAGAGAGAGAGAGAGAGAGAGAGAGAGAGAGAGAGAGAGAGAGAGAGAGAGAGAGAGAGAGAGCAGAGACAGAGACAGAGAGTGAGAGAGAGAGAGAGAGAGAGAGAGAGAGAGAGAGAGAGAGAGAGAGAGAGAGAGAGAGAGAGACAGAGAGTGAGAGAGAGAGAGAGAGAGAGAGAGAGAGAGAGAGAGAGAGAGAGAGAGAGAGAGAGAGAGAGAGAGAGAGAGAGAGAGAGAGAGAGAGAGAGAGAGAGAGAGAGAGAGAGTTGTAATCCCACATTTTGAACACGACCGTCAATCTAGCGGATAATAGCAACGTTGTCTGACGAAAAGTAAGAAAGACGACATTTCAACTAGACTACTGTTTTTATACACAGTAAGCATCATAGTTGAGTGTTCTGCACAACAAGATTAGAGGAAGCTACAAGCACAGAACTTCCAGGAGGTGGGGAAACTATTCGTACCAAAGCCCCCCCCCCCCCCCCCCCCCCACCCCCCCCCCCCCCCCACCCCCCCCACAGAGTGATCTCCTCTTTCAATGTCCAACCCAGCTAATCAGAATAGCAATCACATCCTCTGGCTAATTCGTGCTCGATCACATTTTGAGCACGACCGTGAATCTAGCGGATAACAGCAACGTTGTCCGACGAAATTGAACAAAGGGGAAAACTCTCTTTCTAATTAACTCCCCTCCACCAAAGTTGATCACGATACCAATCATCTAGCAATGCGTGGATCAGAGCATAAATAGTTCCCCCACCTTCTGGAAGTTCTGTGCTTGTAATCTCCTCTAATCTGTCACTCTCTTTGACTCTGCCTTTTCCTTTTGCTTACTGTCATCTACTATCTTTCTGCCTTACCGGTCCATTCTCCTGCCTTTTTTTCCCCCCACGAAACACTTTCAAATACATTTCCTCCAGCCGAAGTCGGACTTGCTGGGCCTAACTATTTTCTTAGTTAGGCGCATAACGGCAGCATGACGCATCTACACTCATAATTGACAGGAAACTGTCTGAGTGATCGAAGAAGAAGAAGGAGAAGAAGAAGAAGAAGAAGAAGAAGAAGAAGAAGAAGAAGAAGAAGAAGAAGAAGAAGAAGAAGAAGAAGAAGAAGAAAGGAGTTTTAGAACCCTTTCACCACCAAAGTCGCATTTTAGCACCAAAGTGATTTAACACCTATGTCACTAAAAGGCATCAAATTGGGTTCTATTATCCAAAGACCCTATTGTCTTAGTTTTGGGAAGTAAGGACAGACCTTATTTTATATATGTCACAGAACAATCCCCAATACTGCAGATGGATTTTGTTCTCTACCCGGGTAAATTTAATGGACATGTTCTTGCTGAAGTATAGCTGGCGGTGAAAGGGTTTTAATCATTCATTCAATGTTGTCTGACGGTGGGTTTTTGTTTACGATTTATTTTATTTTCTATTCATTTATTTGCCTCTTTTTTTTTAAACTTCGGTTGAACAGCCAAAGCGAGATGTTCGAGGCATCAATCAGACAGTTGCTGAGACATTTTAATGAACCGAGCTTGTAGTATGGGTGTCAAGTCTTTATAAAATTTAACTTCATGTTTTTGGTGGAGTTTTTCCCCAAACTAAGCATCTCCACGATCTTCAGACTACAGGCCCAGTCACACTGCATACGATTTGACTCCGATACGATACGATTGTGGCGATGTTTTTGTGTCATGATTCACGCGAAATACTTCAGTCTACAAAAAATAACTCTACTATAAAAAATAAAAAATACAAAATAAAACTCTACTATTTTCGTTCACTATAGGCCTACTCAGTTGGTTCAAATTATCATATTTACATTTACATTACAATAATATATTAGGTGTAAGTGGCACAGAGGTAACGCGTTCCCCTCGTGTCAAGTAAAAACCCGAGTTCGAACCTGCGTACAAGGGGGGTGTTTCCTCTCACTTTGCACTGAGACCTTACAAGGTCTGAACGTGGAGTCTTTCGAATGAGACGATAAATCGAGGTCCCGTGTACCCATGCACTTAGCATACGTTAAACCCAGTGGCAACCAAAAAGTTGTCATTCTGTCAAAATTTACCACCACCCCCTTTCCTTCCTCATCAGTCACACAAAAATCGAATGCAATTTTTTTATTTTAAATTTCATTTCTGTCTGTGGCTGCGACGCGCTCTCCAGGTGGGAGCAACCCGAATTTCACATAGTCGCCTCTGTGACTATACAGTACCTAATACTCATCTAGGCAGCAAAACACGATTCAAAATAAAAAGTCCGATAATAATGTTTTGTTCTATCAGATCCGTGCACGGCAGACTACAAATATAGCGAACATTCTTCTTCTTCTTCTTCTTTGTTCGCTCAGACAGTTTCCTGTCACATGAGCGTGGATGCGCCATGCTGCCGTTATGCGCTTAACTAAATAAATAGTTAGGCCCAGCATGTCCGACTTTGGCTGAAGAAATCTTTGTAAGAATGTATAGGGGGAAAAAAGGCAGGAGAATGGACCAGTAAGAAAGAATGATAGCAGATGACAGTAAGCAAAGGGAAAAGGCAGAGTCAAAGAGAGTGACATATTAGAGGAAGCTACAAGCACAGAACTTCCAGAAGGTGGGGGAACTATTCGTATTTGTACGAAAGACCCCCCCGGAGGGGGGGGGGGGGTAGTGAACATAACTAGTATGAGGATGACATCATAATTATTTAGACAGTAGAATTTCACGTCAATCACGCCTCACAGATGTCAACATCGAATTCGTAGTGAATCGAATCGTATGCAGTGTAGCCGGCCCTTCAGAGGCTACTTTTTCATTTTTATTTATTTAAAGATCAATCCATCCGCCTCCAGGAAACACATTAGTGAAAACGAGTGAAGCAGAAAGCAACCGGTCGGGAAAAGTGAAGGAGCTTGCGGAATGATTCTCTATATAGCAGGTTCGTTTGTCACTGGCTCTCTGTCTCTGGCTCTGTCTGTCTGTCTCTCTCAGCTCTCTGTCTCTGGCTCTCTGTCTCTGGCTCTCTGTCTCTGGCTCTCTGTCTCTGTCTCTGTCTGTCTGTCTCTAGCTCTCTGTCTCTGGCTCTCTGTCTCTGGCTCTCTGTCTCTGGCTCTCTGTCTCTGGCTCTATCTGTCTGTCTCTAGCTCTCTGTCTCTGGCTCTCTGTCTCTGGCTCTGTCTGTCTCTGGCTCTCTGTCTCTGGCTCTGTCTGTCTGTCTCTAGCTCTCTGTCTCTGGCTCTCTGTCTCTGGCTCTGTCTGTCTGTCTCTAGCTCTCTGTCTCTGGCTCTCTGTCTCTGGCTCTCTGTCTCTGGCTCTGTCTGTCTGTCTCTAGCTCTCTGTCTCTGGCTCTCTGTCTCTGGCTCTGTCTGTCTGTCTCTAGCTCTCTCTCTCTGGCTCTCTGTCTCTGGCTGTCTGTCTGTCTGTCTCTGTCTGTCTGTCTCTGTCTCTCTCTCTCTGTCTCTGTCTCTCTCTCTCTCTCTGTCTGTCTGTCTCTAGCTCTCTGTCTCTGGCTCTCTGTCTCTGGCTCTCTGGCTCTGGCTCTCTGGCTCTGGCTCTGTCTGTCTGTCTCTAGCTCTCTGTCTCTGGCTCTCTGTCTCTGGCTCTGTCTGTCTGTCTCTAGCTCTCTGTCTCTGGCTCTCTGTCTCTGGCTCTGTCTGTCTGTCTCTAGCTCTCTGTCTCTGGCTCTCTGTCTCTGGCTCTGTCTGTCTGTCTGTCTCTGTCTCTGTCTCTGTCTCTGGCTCTCTGGCTCTCTGTCTCTCTGTCTCTGGCTCTCTGTCTCTGTCTCTGCTCTCTTGTCTGTCTGTCTCTAGCTCTCTGTCTCTGGCTCTCTGTCTCTGTCTCTGGCTCTCTGTCTCTGGCTCTCTGTCTCTGGCTCTCTGGCTCTGGCTCTGTCTGTCTGTCTCTCTAGCTCTCTGTCTCTGGCTCTCTGTCTCTGGCTCTCTCTCTCTGTCTCTAGCTCTCTGTCTCTGGCTCTCTGTCTCTGGCTCTCTGTCTCTGGCTCTCTGTCTCTCTCTGGCTCTGTCTGTCTGTCTCTCTGTGTTAGCAGAGAGCCGTGTTTCTCTCTCTCCCCTCCATCTCTCTCTCTCTCTCCTCTGTCTGTCTCTGTCTGTCTCTCTCTCTCTCTCTCTCTCTCTCCTCTCTCTCTCTCTCTCTCTCTCTCTCTCTGTCTCTCTCTCTCTCTCTCTCTCTCTCTCTCTCTCCTCTCTCTCTCTCTCTCTCTCTCTCTCTCTCTCTCCCTCTCTCTCTCTCTCTCTCTCTCTCTCTCTCTCTCTCTCTCTCTCTCTCTCTCTCTCTCTCTCTCTCTCTCTCTCTCTCTCTCTCTCTCTCTCTCTCTCTTTCTGATGATTGCATATATATTTATTTGTTTACGCTATAATTATGGGTCAAGCACGGAAAAAAGGAAAGAAATAAAAATGATCAAAAGAAAAAATACAGGAAATAGTTTACGCTACATTGGTTAAATACCGAAAGAAAGGAAGAAACAAAGGAATGAAAACAAAGAAAACTACTCTCTCTCTCTGTCTCTCTCTCTTTCTCTTCTCTCACGGTCTTCTCTCTCTCTCTCTCTCTCTCTCTCTCTCTCTCTCTCTCTCTCTCTCTCTCTCTCTCTCTCTCTCTCTCTCTCTCTCTCTCTCTCTCTCTCTCTCTCTCTCTCTCTCTCTCTCTCTCTCTCTCTCTCTCTCTCTCTCTCTCTCTCTCTCTCTCTCTCTCTCTCCTCTCTCTCTCTCTCTCTCTCTCTCTCTCTCTCTCTCTCTCTCTCTCTCTCTCTCTCTCTCTCTCTCTCTCTCTCTCTCTCTCTCTCTCTCTCTCTCTCTCTCTCTCTCTCTCTCTCTCTCTCTCTCTCTCTCTCTCTCTCTCTCTCTCTCTCAACAAACAAAGGAATGAAAACAAAGAAAACTACTCTCTCTCTCTCTGTCTCTCTCTCTCTCTCTCTCTCTCTCTCTCTCTCTCTCTCTCTCTCTCTCTCTCTCTCTCTCTCTCTCTCTCTCTCTCTCTCTCTCTCTCTCTCTCTCTCTATTCTCTCTCTCTCTCTCTCTCTCCTCTCTCTCTCTCTCGCTCTCTTTTCTCTGTGCGTGCATGGGTTTGCGCATGCTCGAGAGGGAAATGAGTGAATAAGTGCACTTATATAAGCCTAAAGCAAATTATTCTCTCTCTATTATGTTCACTTGATTGATCTATATGCCATGTGTAAAGCATCTTAAGCATCATACGGAAAGCATTTTTTTTTAAAGAAAGAAATAGGACAATTTGGATGCAAATCGAAATTTAGCTATATTTATATTCATCAATGTTATTTTGATGACTCTTCCCCGAGAGGCATTGTGAACATAGCATCGACAATTTGAATTGCAAATTAAAAGCGGGACACACACACACATACACACACACACACACACACACACACACACACACACACACACACACACACACACACACACACACACACACACACACACACACACACACATTCCTCCCCCCCCTTCCACTTAACCTTTTGTTTGCGAATTCAATGGCCCGATGACTTTTTGGTGGTCTTCAAAGGACTAGATGTTTTTTTAGTCCCCGAGCCAAAGGTTCGGGGAGCTATTGTTTTTGCCTGGTCCGTCCGTCCGTCCGGCTATTCGTCTGTTTTTCTCAAAAACTATTCAGTTTATCATCATCAAATTTGGTATACTAGTTTGCCAAGATGCAAGCTATCCACTGATGTATTTAGTTTTACATTAAAGTCAAGGTCGCGCTAGTTACGTGGTTCAAACCCCGAAACACATAATCGCTAATATCTCGCGAAGTTTTGCATGTATTTTAATGCAGTTTTTTCCACAACATTTCTTCATGAATGGTCTATCACTCAGTTGTCATGAATTTTTCAGTGCGCGCGTGTGTGCATGATCGCGCGCGCTCAAATCACGGGTCTGAACCCCAAGGCTATATATAAAAAAACTAGTCAGTTACGTGCTGTTTTGATGCGTTTTTATGTATGTGTACAGCCGACACATTCCGATTTCGGAGTAGCTCGGCGATGCTGCGAGGGGACTTTGCAGCCGCTCGGCGTTGCACTTGTTTGTTTTGTTTTCTTTTTGCTTTTTATATTTTAAAAAATAAATGCCAAGAAAGGTCAGCACCCTGACATAATGAAACAAACGAAACCTATATTTTAGAAAATGAAATTGACCAAGGGGGAGAACTCTCCTTCTAATTACCCCCCTCCACCAAAGGCGGCCATTAGAAAAGAGACGGCACACTCCTTCTCTTTGGGTGAAAGAACTTGACTTCCACACCTCCGCCAAGGAGGAATCGGCGATTTGACGGTTTGATTTCCAGGAAACCAGAGCAAAGTGAGTGTTGCAATCTGTGTAAAGGGTGTTTTCCTGGTGATGTCGACGTGTTTCTTACAAAAACACATTCTGTCAGGGTGCCCCTTTAAAACGCTCTCAGCAAAAAACAACAACAACCCACCTATCAAAGCAACTCTGAATGAAAAATGGTGTTTTACGTCCTCTCGGTCTGGAACAGACACATATGGGACAATTGTAAATACAAAGATGGTGGGAACAATACTGGAGGCAATGCCCGGAGGCAGTGCAACACCAGTAAAGTCCCGATTTTTTAACAATACAGATAGGTGTAGAGGTAACCACGCCTCGGTTAAACTTCATCGGCTATGGAACCGCCACAATTAATCAAAGCAACTCTGTGGATCACGTCACTTTATTTATTTATTTATTAAGACAACTTGTATAGCACCTAATCTTTAAGCTCTAAGTGCTTAATAAGCACTTTATATACTCTTGACAAACGGACAATGGATCACATCAGTTTCTATACTCTATACTCTTTACAAACAGACCATGGAACACATAACTTTCTATGCTCTTTACAAACAGACCATGGAACACATAACTTTCTATGCTCTTTACAAACAGACCATGGAACACATCACTTTCTATGCTCTTTACAAACAGACCATGGAACACATAACTTTCTATGCTCTTTACAAACAGACCATGGAACACATAACTTTCTATGCTCTTTACAAACAGACCATGCAACACATCACTTTCTATCTACTCTTTACAAACAGACAATGGAACACATCACTTTCTATGCTCTTTACAAACAGACAATGCAACACATCACTTTCTATGCTCTTTACAAACAGACAATGGAACACATCACTTTCTATGCTCTTTACAAACAGACCATGGAACACATCACTTTCTATGCTCTTTACAAACAGACCATGGAACACATCACTTT
>CM065685.1:7795245-7797745 GCA_017654935.2 Phymorhynchus buccinoides | reverse complement strand
AAAATACGTGTATCGATGTCATTGCTTTTCACTGATTCTCTTTATGTGTCATATTTATGCAGTGTTCGTGAAAGGTTTATATGTGTGATTATGTATGCTATTATATGATTTTGGTTTATTCCTTTTCTTCTTCTTTTTTCCCCCGTCCCTTCCCCTCTGTTCCTTTATGACATGGGCAGAAAGGCCTTCTCATTAAAATGATTAGCAGCGAAGGATGGATAACCGCAGGCAGACCTCCCAGCAATGGAGAGAGAGAGAGAGAGAGAGAGAGAGAGAGAGAGAGAGAGAGAGAGAGAGAGAGAGAGAGAGAGAGAGAGAGAGGAGAGAGAGAGAGAGAGAGAGAGAGAGAGAGAGAGAGAGAGAGAGAGAGAGAGAGAGAGAGAGAGAGAGAGAGAGAGAGAGAGAGAGAGAGAGAGAGAGAGAGAGAATGCATGCAAAGGTCAATGTAAAGGAGAGGAAGCGAATGAAAATAGGAAACAAGACTCCCAAAAAAGAGTTTCCTACACTAAAGGAAACATACAGCTCTGATCTCCGGCTTTTCAAAAAAAAAAAAAAAAAAAAAAAAAAATGATTAGTTCGTTCGTTCGTTCTGTCAATATAACGTCTAGGGTTTTGAACTCCAGGGACCAAGTCAGCAGTAAATGGCAGACACATTTTATAATATTGCTTATTATGTCCCTCAGTTTACTCTAGTCTACAAGACTTCTGATTGACGTGGGAAGACAACAGGTCAATGGTAGAAAGAGGGACATGAATGGGTGAGTGTAAGAGGAAGAAAATGTTAACATTGAAAAGATAAAATAGTTTTGTTTGTTTGTTTGTTTGTTTGTTTGTTTTATCGTTGTCTTGTGGTTGTTGGTGTTGTCGGCGATGTTGACGTAGAGTTTATTAAATGTTGTCCTATGTTTTCCTCTTTTCGCTGTTCTCTCCTTCTCTGTTCTTTGTGCTTGTCATCAGCAATGACAGCGTAACGCTCATAACAGTACTAACAACGGTGAAACAGGGGGGTGTGGTGTGTGTGTGGGGGGGGGGGGGGTCTAGTTGTTAGTTGCAAAGAAAGTCTACGGTGAGCTGATCAACAGAGGATCTACCGAGACGGGGCTATCTTCTCTGAAGATTCAATTGTCCAGCTCTCCGTAGAGTTTCTCTGCAACTAACGACTACACCCCCCCCCCCCCCCCCCCCCCCCCCCCTGGCCCTCTAGAATCCTGATCATCATGATAAAATGAAATTGTCAGAGACGCCAACTTAGCCAATTTGTTCACTATTATTTGAGGTTTTTCGTCCCTGTTTGGTTCATCACGGCAGTTGTGAGTGTGTTGGAGTCTTCCCTCGTTCTGGCTTGTTATCAGAACGATGTGTAGATGGGAAGCTCTCCTTAGCTGGACTTTGCAGAAGTTTTGTTGTATTGATTGACTCTGCACAAAGTTGATTGTAACATCGTGTCTGTTGGTGTATGTCTGTCTGTCTGTCTGTTTGTCTGTTTCTCTCTGTCTCTCTGTCTCTCTCTCTCTCTCTCTCTCTCTCTCTCTCTCTCTCTCTCTCTCTCTCTCTCTCTCTCTCTCTCTCTCTCTCTCTCTCTCTCTCTCTCTCTCTCTCTCTCTCTCTCTCTCTCTCTCTCTCTCTCTCTCTCTCTCTCTCTCTCTCTCTCTCTCTCTCTCTCTCTCTCTCTCTCTCTCTCTCTCTCTCTTTCTGAGTTAAAGTTAAAGTAATCCAGAGAGAGAGAGAGAGAGAGAGAGAGAGAGAGAGAGAGAGAGAGAGAGAGAGGGAGAGAGAGGAGAGGAGAGAGAGAGACATACATGCAGACAGACAGATAGACACCTGGCTATCTTATTCATTTATTTATATGCTTATGAATTGTATGTTTCTATACTATTTTGTGTTAATGTATCATTTCTTGATTGATTTATCGGGTTGTTTCCGCGTGTTCTTGTATGCCGGTATGCTGTTATTTATCTATTCACTTTATTATTATTACTTTTTGTTTCTGGCCCAACCCCCCTGTTCCCATTTGACACGGGCACATGGCCTAGATCAAATAAACCATTTTCAATTTCAATTTCAATTCAATTTATCTCCCTCTCTCTCTCTGCGTCTCTCTCTCTATGCCAGTCTCTCTCTGTTTCTGTCTCTCTGTCTGTGTCTCTCTATGTCTCTGTCTCTCGAGAACTCTGTCTCTGTCTCTATCTGTCTGTCTGTCTGTCTCTGTCTCTCTCTCTCTCTCTCTCTCTCTCTCTCTGTCTGTCTGTCTGTCTGTCTGTCTCTCTCTCTCTCTCTCTCTCTCTCTCTCTCTCTCTCTCTCTCTCTCTCTCTCTCTCTCTCTCTCTCTCTCTCTCTCTCTCTCTCTCTCTCTCTCTGCGTCTCTCTCCGTCTCTCTCTCTCTCTCTCTCTGTGTCTCTCTGACTCCCTCTCTCGTCTCTCTCTCTCTTCTCTCTCTCTGTGTCTCTCTATGTTTCTGTCCCTATATGTCTGTCTCTCTATGTTTTTGTCTATCTCTCTG
>CM065685.1:7770245-7775245 GCA_017654935.2 Phymorhynchus buccinoides | reverse complement strand
GTGAAAGAGAAGGCATGTACCTTCTCTTTTCTAATGGCGGCCTGAGTCGCTTAGACCGAATTTGTACGAAAATCCCACAATACAAACCTTTTTATACAGTTTGCCCAAAGGAGTTTCGCTCACAACAAAGGAAATGGCTCCTATGTTTTTTATTGCATTACAAAGAAGAAAAAGCTTCCACATACTCTCTCTCTCTGTTGGTGTTTCTCCTCTCAGTTGCCTCCACCCACACCGTCCAAAATGGCTTCTCTCTCCGGCAACTCCGCCAAGGAGGAATCGCCGTTTTGACGGTTTCATTTATAGGAAACCAGAGCAAAGTGAGTCTTCAGATCCTTGAAATGGCTGTCTTTCTGGTGATCTCCATGTGTTTCTTGCAAAAGAACGCATCCGTCAGGGTGCCCCCTTTAAGGGAGATAAATTATTAAGTTCACGAAGGACAAAGAACCCTTTCCCATACATAAGTAAGCCCCCTTGCAGGAACAAGATGTCAAGTTTGTCAACAGGTATAGGAGAGAAAAACAAGATAAATCTTATGTCCGTTCTAAGAGAGACACAAACAATGTGGAAGAGCAAACTCTTAATAATGCTGTATATTGTATATTGTGTAACTATGCTGTTGCAGAAAAGTACAATAATAAAATTATTAACCTCATTATGTTTTCAATATCCTGTATTTTATGTTACAATTTAAAAGGTGACGGAAAGGAGCCGTCACTTGTATAACAATGGAAATCGATACCAGATAATATGATGCGAGTGCATAATACAGTCTACGAAAAGGTAATACACATAATATATATTATTCAGAATTGCGCTGCCAAAGGAATATCTAGAAAGGATGACTACATACGAAATTAGTGAGCAAAGTTCTATTTCCGCAAAATCAGTGTTCACATAAATAATGTTTCTTAAAAAAACCACCCTTATTTAATGACACAATAAAATAAAGACTAAGTTTCACACCATGCGGTAGGGCCTAGTTTGTTTGGTTGTTCATTAAAGATCCACCAAATCACGTATCAACACACGGGTTTCACGTGTTTTCCCTCTTATATCTGGTAAGAAATCTTGTTTTGGCCAGGTTTCACTCCCATACAAAATAATGCTTCCACATTGAAAACGAAACTTCATTTTAAAGACCAGCCTCAATTTGAACATGGGGGCATTTGTATGTGGGCCACAACAAATGCTACCCAGAAAAAAAAAGACAAGGGACTCAATCGTGGTGGGTCAGTGCGACTTTAAGACAAAGAAGGAGGGTAGGAACATGAAGGAGAAAGAGGAGGAGGTAAAGGTAATGGTGTCCCATGGCCTATCAGCCGTAGGGGCAGTAAACTGTTAAGAGGTTCACCGTGTCAAGGGCACGGCATCATGGAAGGCGGAGACCATCCCTCTCCTTCCGCCGCCTTTTAAACCTTCCCTGAACGAATCAGGTACCCATTCAGTGCTGGGTGGACAGAGAGGGTTTTCAGGGCCAGAACAATCCGACTCCAAGCTGGACTCGAACCCGCAACCTTCCGCACCGCAGCCGAGCGCTCTAACCACTTGACCACGGGCCCCTCCAGAAGAGGAGGAGAAGAAGAAGAAGAAGAAGAAGAAGAAGAAGAGAAGAAGAAGAAGAAAGAAGAAGAAGAAGAAGAAAAACAAGTAGAAGGAAAAAAGAAGGAGAAGGAGAAGAAGAAGGAGAGTGAGGAGAAGAAGAAAAAGTAGTAATGACAGACGAAGAAGAAATGAAGAAGGAAGAAAAAAAAAGAAGAAGAAGAAGAAGAAGAATAAGAAGAAGAAGAAGAAGAAGAAGAAGAAGAAGAAGACAAGAAGAAGAAGAAGAAGAAGAAGAAGAAGAGAGAAGAAGACGAAGACGAAGACGAAGAAGAAGAAGAAGAAGAAGAAGAAGAAGAAGAAAAACGAAGAGCTTCAAAACCAGCACTGAAATACCTCCGGAAACGTTTCGCTATGTTTTTTTTTTCTTTTTCTAAGCTTTGTAAAAGTTAAAAGTTGTTGCAGACAAAGAAATGTGAAGATAAATAGGCGATCATTGGATATTAAAGGGTAGATGGGGGAGAAGATGAGGAGGAAAAAAAAGGGAGGGAGGTGGGGGAGGGGAAGTGATGTAACAGATAAATGATTGGGCGAGAAAATTGGATGGGATCTCGTACATTTTTATCGTCTGGGGCTCTTCTCGGTTCTGTCTGTGACTGGGGGGTGTTTTTGCTAAGTGGACCCTAGTCATGTCTGATGCTCTTTTTGATAGTTTTGGATCATTCTCTGTTTGTTTGTCTGTCTATCTTTCTCTATGTGTCTGTATGTTTTTCTCTCTCTCTTCTCTCTCTGTCTCTCCTCTCTCTCTTCCTTATCTCTCTCTCTCTCTCTCTCTCTCTCTCATCATCCTCTTCTCTTCTCTCTGTCTACCTCTCTCTCTCTCTCTCTCTCTCTCTCCTCTCCCTCCTGACTCCCTCCCGTCCCTCCCTATCCCTCTCTCTTTCTCTCTCTCTATCTCTCCACTCACCACACTTCTCTCTGTTTCTTTCTCTCTCTCTATCTCCTCGACTCTCTCGCCTCTCTCTCTCTCTCTCTCTCCTCTCTCCTCTCTCTCTCTCTCTCTCTCTTCTCTCTCTCTCTCTCTCTCTCTCTCTCTCGTTCTCCTCTCTCTCTCTCTCTCTCTCATCGTGTTCTCTCTCTCTGTACACACACACACACACTACACACCACCACTCCCTCTCTCTCTCTACTTGTCTTTTCTCATCTCTCTCTCTCTCTACTCTTTCTCCCCCATCGCGCCTGTGTGTGCGTGGACATGTGTGTGCGCGCTACCGCGTCTCTGTGTGTGTGTGTGCGTGTGTGCGTGCGCGCGCGCGTTGTCCGTGCGTATGTGTGTGTGTGTGTGTGTGTGTGTGTGTGAAGAGAACAGCAGTATGAGATCTCATGCTCCAAAAGGCCTAGTACGTACATGGGAAAAACAGACACAAGTCTCTCAGAATGTTTTTGAACAAAAGCCAATAATGTGTCCCATCACCACGAAAGGGACATTAAGTGTCAAACTGACCATTCAGAGAAAATTATACATTTGAAAACTTCAGATAATTCTCTTTCTAATGATACAAGAAACCATTCTTGTATCTTTGTTTTCCGTTCCAGAGTTACGAGCATTTAAAGTTAGTAGGGTGAGCGTCGGCCATTTTGAGAAAACAACAGTCTAAAGTCTAAACCTAGCTGAAGGAAATGTATTGACCTACTCGTTTTAAAACACTTACAAAACCACTTAGAGACCACGTTAAAGATTGGTCTTTATAAATATGAAAGATGAGATGTTAGAGAACACAGAAAACACCCATAACTCAAAATTGACAAAAAAAGAGATTTTTGACTTTGCAAGCCTGTTGTCAGAAACTAGCCCAGCGACTTAATGTCCCTTTCGTGGTGCTGGGTCACAAATAGTCAACAACCCCCGATATACCAATTTGTTAGGGCATATTTATATCTATTTTTTGTGTATCCTACCAGTATCCACAACATGAAAGACAATTTTGAATTATTTCTTTGTTTATTTGACTATTTTTAAAATCAAGTCAATAGAGACAAAGACCAAAAAATATGTCTTCTATGTCTGATTTCTGCAAATAAATTGTGCCTCGAATGTGAAAATTCAAACGGCCTTAAAATCAAAAGTAGCAAAGATAATTCCTTTCTGTTTGTTTGAGTTTTTGTGTGTGTTTAGTATGAAGTTTTGCCCCACCTTGTAAGAAAAACAAAATCTCAGTTTGAGCCAACATTCTATTATGTCTGTTTTTCACATGCACTATCATATTTTTTATTGTCAGAACTATTGCTTTCCTTTTTAATAATAATAATAATAATAATACTAATAATAATAATAATAATAATAATAATAATAATAATAATAATATATTAATAATAATAATAATAATGGGAATTTATATAGCGCTCTTTCTCACATGAGCTCAGTGCGCTTTACATTGATAACAAGAACATTAAAGGCAAACAAATAATTAATCATTAGAAAGTAAAATAAGCACGATGCTCGCACGCAACGTTCTCTTACTTCCTTACTCACACACACCACACACACACACACACACACACACACACACACACACACACACACACACACACACACACACACCACACACACACACACACACACACACCACACATACACACACACACACGCGCGCGCGCGCACGCACGCGCACGCACACACACCACACACACACACACGACACACACATATACACACACACATGCATGCGCACACACACACTCACACACACAATTAATTATACAAGAGTAAAATAGTTACAATATTTTAGTTATTTCTGTACCCTTAGTTCAATCAAAGATAGAGCACTCTTCGACAGGACGAAGCATATGTGCTCATCCCTGTCTCACTCCGTTCTGTCTGTTTGTCTGTCTGTCTGTCTGTCTGTCTGTCTGTAGAACTAGGTTTCACGGGTGCAACTACACAAAATGAAAAACCCCTGAAAGGCCGGGGTCCAGGGGTAATGTCCCCCTTGCAGCTGAAGCAAAAATTGATTTATGAAGGTATTTTTAGTTTGCTTTTTTCCACTATTTATACAAATGCTTATTTTAAAGTGTTTTAAAAAAATACAGTAGACACACAAAGATCTTGTTTGACAAATTAAAAAAACACCGGAACTTTATTTTCTGGTAAAATTCAACAACATGATATCATTGTATACAAGGAACATTTGCACCCATGTAGGTTTGAGTGTATTACATTAACGTGTTTTCTTTCAAATAAGGGCATTGTAAAGATGACTAAGTATGATTAGGATTGATTTTGTCATGTATTTGTATACTTCTGAATTTGAGCTTTTTCCAGCGCGCGCGCGCGCGTGTGTGTGTGTGTGTGTGTGTGTGTGTGTGTGTGTGTGTGTGTGTGTGTGTGTGTGTGTGTGTTGTGTGTGTGTGTTTGTGTGTGTGTGTGTTGTGGTGTGTGTTTGTGTGTGTGTGTGTGTGTG
>CM065685.1:7745245-7747745 GCA_017654935.2 Phymorhynchus buccinoides | reverse complement strand
GGATTTGAGAGAGAGATCGAGAGACAGAGAGAGAGAGACAGAGAGGGAGTGGGAGAGAGAGAGAGAGATAACGAGAAGAGAGAGAGAGAGAGAATCCCTCGAAGAGAGAGAGAGAAGAGGAGAGAGAGAGAGAGAGAGAGAGGAGAGAGAGAGAGGAGAGAGAGAGAGAGAGAGAGAGATACTAGAGAGAGAGGAGAGAGAAGAGAGATCACCATTTATCAGATTTCGGGTATTTTATTCACATAGGCCATGGTACCTTGTAAAGGGGGTATTGTAACACACACAACACACGTCAATGAAAACAGCAATTTATTATGGACGAACAGTGAAACATTGCGACAATAAGAATCACACAAGAAGAAATATAAATCACATGACATGATGAGATAAAGTTATTGACGATAGATCCACTATCTGAAAGAGAGAGAGAGAGTCGAAAGAGGATATGAGAGAGAGAGAGGGGGAGAGGAGAGATTAGGTTCAGAGACTGAGAGGAGAGAGAGAGAGAAGCTTTAGAGAGAGAGAGAGAGGGTCGAGGAGAGCTTAGAGAGTGGTTGAGAGAGAGAGAGAGGGGGGGGAGAAACAGACTCGAAGAGAGAGAGCGAGGGGGGAGAGACAGAAACAGACAGAGACGAGGAGTATGCTGGAGAGAGAATCCTTCAGGGATCCAGAAAGAGGGCAGGGAGAGAAACAGAGAGAGAGGGGGGGAGAGAGAGAAACGAGACACAGAGAGAGAACTTAGAGGGGGAGAAGAGTGAAACAGAGAGCGAGGGGGGGGGAGACTCTAGAAAACAGACAACAGAGAGAGAGAGTTCAGGGGGACAGGAGAGAAACAGAGAGAGAGAGGGGGCGAGAGAACGAAACAGACACAGAGAGAGAGAGAGAGCCAGATGGGGAGAGAAAGAGAGAGAGGGGGGGAGAGAGAGAGAGAGAGAGAGAGAGAGAGAGAGAGAGAGAGAGGGAGAGGGCGAGAGAGAACCAGACAGAGAGAGAGAGAGAGGGGGAGAAGAGTGAAACAGAGATCACAAGGGGAGAGAGAGAGGGGAGAGAGAGAGTGAGAGGAGAGAGAGAAAAGAGCAGAGAGAGAAGAGAAGGAGAGAGAGAAGAGAGAGGGTGAGAGATGAGAGAGATTAGAATTGACAATATAGAGAGTGAACTGAAAGGGAGAGCAGAGAGAGAAAGAGAGAGGAGAGAGAGAGAGAGAAAGAGAGAGTGAAACAGAGAGATAGGGTATAAGAGAGAGAGAGATGCAAGAGAGAGACACAGACACAGAGAGAGACAGACAGAGAGAGACAGAGACATACAGACAGACACAGACAGACAGACACACACCGACAGACAGACAGACATAATCTAATTAAAATAAACATGAACAATCAACACCACACAGAATAATTTTAAAAGCATGGACAAATGCCATTGCATGCGCCCGCCATAACGACTCCATCGGATAGAGACGCTAGTATCAATTACAATAATCAAAACTCCGAAATGCGTGATTATTTCACGAAGGGGGGACATTAAAAAAGCAACAAAGAACAGACCCATTTGCAAGATGATGAGACAGCTCAGCAGAAAGAAGCTGGTCATGATCTAATTCTCCCTCCTTTGTCATCTCATTTTCAGTTGACAGTTTAACACAGAGAGAAAGAGAACAAATGAACACTGAAAACTTGGTGGTTTTTGTTAAATCGAGGATAAAGATTTTAGGGTAAGCCTATTGTTCTTGTTTCAATCCTGTCGTTTGGGCAGGAGAGGGGGCCACGGGGACAAAAAATGACTAGAATCATGAAACCAATGGAACAGAAATGATTGCAACAGTAAACGCTCTCAAACCAGAGAGAGAGGAGAGGGTGAGAGAGAGAGAGAGAGAGAGAGAGAGAGAGAGAGAGAGAGAGAGAGAGAGAGAGAGAGAGAGAGAGGAGAGAGAGAGGAGAGAGGGGGGGAGGAGAGAGAGAGAGAGAGAGAGAGAGAGAGGAGAGAGAGAGAGAGTGAGAGAGAGAGAGAGAGAGAGAGAGAGAGAGAGAGAGAGAGAGAGAGAGAGAGAGAGAGAGAGAGAGAGAGAGAGAGAGAGGAGAGACAGACAGAGAGACAGAAGACGGGCTACAAACTTAACGATTAAACAAGCGCGGATTCGCAATCGTTTGTGGCGTGCGACAATTGAAAACGAAACATCATTTTAAAGAGCAGCCTCAATTTGAAGTGCAGCCGCCCTCGATTTGAAGTGCGACACAATTTTTGTAGCCTCCTCGATTTGAAGTGCAACAATTTAGGACCGACCGACAGACCGACCGACAGACCAGAAAAAAAAAAAAAAAGAACCCCGACAGAACCGAGACAGACAGACAGACAGACAGACCGACCGACAAAGTGAGTTATAGGTTTTGTGGCTTGTGCCACAAACAAAAACCTAGTAGTAGGAGTTCGTCACATTCGTGTAGACAACAGAACTTCACGAGAATCATGCCTCACAGATGGCACAGTCGGATCGCATTTGGAT
>CM065685.1:7732745-7740245 GCA_017654935.2 Phymorhynchus buccinoides | reverse complement strand
TGGGAGTATGATCAGCAGATAACCCCCAAATTTCTGCCCCATATGTCAAAATAGGCTGGACTTGGCAATCAAATATTTTAAAGAATAGTTTGGGATTATTTTCTTCAAGGGACCATAACATTCTTAAGATACCAAAAACACATTTTTTAGCTTTTGCTGCCATGTCCTCTAATGAGTATTTAAAAGTCAGTCCAGTTGAAAAAATCAAACCAAGGTATTTGTATTCGTTAACAACTCTTAGCTGGACACCATTGTAAACCCATTTTTCTCTTGCGGCTAAGTAGCCTCCTTTTCTAAATACAATTATCTTAGATTTTTCAAGATTAACTAAAAGTTGGAGTCTATTAGCTGTATTGCTTAGTATATTGAGTTGGTTCTGAAGGCCTACAACTGAATGGGAGAGAAGAACAACATCATCTGCAAATAGCAAAATAAAGAGTTCAATTAAATCAGGTGATAAGCTAATTCCATGTTTACCAGATTCTAAGATGTCGTTTGCGAGCTCGTTGATAAAAAGAGAGAAGAGAATGGGGCTGCAGTTATCACCCTGTTTGACTCCTCGATGACACAAAAAAGCCTCAGATACACCATTATTTGTTCTTACTCTTGCCTTCACAACTTCATACATGCTTCTGATAGCTCTATACATATTCCCTTTTATACCATTTTTATGTAACACTAACCATAACTGATTTCTGTCAATTAAATCAAAAGCTTTTTTGAAGTCTATGAATGCTGCATATAATTTCTTGCCAGATGTTAATTGTTTTTGTACTAGTGTTACCAAAGTAAATATGTGATCTATTGTGCTATATTGTTTTCTGAAACCTGCCTGTGACTCATTTAAAATATTATTTTCTTCTGTCCATTTTGTTAAACGTCTGTTTATAATATATGTGTACAATTTGCTGCTAACGTTCAACAAAGAAATACCCCTATAGTTGTCAGGTATGTTAGTATTACCTTTTTTGTGAAGAGGCTGGATAAGCGATTCCGACCAAGAAGGTGGAAAATACCCAGATGCAAATAATTCGTTAAACAGTTTAGTCAGGAAAGGAATAATAAAAGGAGAAGCTTGCTTATAAAATTCAGCACTTATTCCATCTGGTCCAGCTGCTTTTCCGCTCTTAAGTGCCTTAAGAGCATCTCTCACTTCTGATTCTAATATATCCGCATCCAGTATAGAAGTATTCATGTTGGGGTTAGTACTAAGATCATCATTATCATCCATATCTATAATACTAGATTGCAGTTTTTCCTCCTGGAAAGGGTTGTCATCGAAAACTTGACGAAAGTGGTTATACCAGTCTTCTTTTGAAATAGAATTAACTGTTGTTTTCCTTCCAATTCGGGATTTTACAGTCCCCCAAAATTTCTTTGCATTATATTTATTTTCTTCTAGCATCTCTATGGTGCGTTTTTTATCGTCCACTTTTTTCCATTTTAGAAAGTCTTTGTACTCGTTTCTTTTTACATTATAATTAATTCTAAGTTCTTCAGCTATCTTTTTATCAGTGCAGTTATTGAAGATTCTAAGAGATCTTTTAAGTTCTGACTTTTTTCTTTTGCATTCACCATCAAACCATGGGCTCCTTGGTAGCTTACCTGGTATAATAACTTTTTTCATGCACTGTCCAGCAGTAGTCAACCCTTCGTTCAGTGTCTTAATAGCTAAATCTACGTTATCTTTAATAAAGCTGGTAGCTTTATCTATAATAGATAAAAATTCTTTTGATATGAGGACTTGCAAGTAATCGTTAAGCTTTTCTTCATTCCAAACAAGTTTTTCACAGATAACCTTTTTATGTTTATGGCACGTGATAAGTGAGGAGCTAAGAGTATTGAATCTGAGTTCCACAGGCATGTGCTTCGATTCTACTCTTGGTATGACGCGTAGGTTTTGAGCAAAATCAATAAGGCATCTTGACATAAGGAAATAATCAATGACACTGGTGCCATTACATGCAATGTAAGTGTTTTCACCATGCCTGTCCCCCAGAACAAGCCCATTCAATACCAATAGTGAAAACTGTTCACAAAGGTGGAGTAAGTACTTCCCAAATTCATTTATTGTGTTATCTTTTGAATTTCTTACATATTGTTTATCTATTTCTGTATCTTCAAGGGCATCTAAAAGTGTATCAGGTAAAGAAAATTCTTTTACATTTGCATTTCCAGTTCTAGCATTCAGGTCACCCATGATAATGAGAGGCAGTTCACCAAACAGTTCATAGATTTCAAAGATACAGTATTCAAGCAAATAGATACCATTATCTATTTCAGTTTCGGCATAGTATGGGCTTTGTACCGGAGGGATATACATGGCAATTAGTACAACATCAGTATCTAAATTTATGAAATGCTTTGATAATCTCAGAACAATACAATTGTCAGATTCTATTGGTATACGAGTCACTAATTTAGAACATTCTTTTTTTACCATTAAAACAGCACCACCTGATAAGCGTGAGGCGGGATTGTCAGACAGCTTCAACCCTGGGGAAACAAAAACATCAAAGGCTGGGAAAAGTTGGGTTGGAAAATCAACTGCAAATGTTTCACAAAGAAAAACAACATCATAATTTGAAAGAAAAGATCTAATGTTTGGCTGATACACAATGCGCAGTCCTTCAACATTATACGTAAGGAATGTATATTGCCCAACTTTACCACAACTGGAATGGGGGGATGTAGTCATTGATTGAGTGATACGGGCAGGGCCGAATCCCTATTTGTTCATTGCTGATCCCTTTGCATCAGTGCGTGATGAACCAGTGCCGATTCTTGGGAAGCAGTCGGTAAGCGTTCTTTGCTGCTTAGTCTTACTGCGGGTCACTCTAGCATGGGATTTGGGGGTCTCAGAAATCAATGAACAATTCTGTTGTTCTGGCGTGATTAACCCATGCTGGGTTTGGGGAGTTTTCTTTTTACCAGCATGGATAGCATGGTTTGTGGGAGACTGGCTTTCTAGTTCATCAGCAGCTGACCACGGATCCATTGGCTGTTTTATGTATGTTTGACTTGAGTCTAAGTCAGCATCTGCAGTGGGTGGAGAAACAGGGGAGGGGCTGACAAAAGAGGAAGAAGTAGGAGCACCTGTCTCTTTGGGGGAAACTGTGCCAGAGTCCTCCCAAGGGGAGTACGGAGCAGTCATCTGGGGGGCATCATTGTGGTGGGGGCCTTTGTCACAAACTGCACCAGGACCTATGCATGCTGCAGACTGAGTACATGGAGTAATACCAATGGGTGCAGTCATCTTTGGGGTCTCTTTGAGGTGGGGGGTATTGTCACAGACTACATCAGGCCCTGCAGATGCTACAGACATTATGGAATCAGACACACCAGTGGGAGCAGTTGCTTGTGGGGTAACACGTGGGTGAGAGAGTTTGTCATGTGCCATACTAGGCTTTGCTGTCAGTGCAGATTGAGTTGCACTAGTGGGTGCTTGCTGTATGGAAATACCAGTCCCTGGAACACAAGGTTTCTGAGAAGGGGCCAACAGAACTTCAGTTGTAAGATCAGGAGCAGATGATTTAGGATGATGATCAGCTTCACATTCAGCACTGTGGTCTGAGGGCAATCCCTCATCTCCATGCTCTGGAGGGGACAGCAGTCTGGCACCCCACTTGTTGACTATTGTCCGCCCCCTGGGTTGAGGAGTGTGTTGAGGTTTAGGAGGATTGTTTGAATGACCATTAATGCTTGTAGTGTTTGTAGTGCTGCTTGCAGAAGGGGGATTACACTGCACCTCTCTGTGCTGTGCATCACTTCTCACCTCTGAGATGGTCCGGGATTCTGCACGTTTCTTTGTCTGGTTCCTCTTAAGCAATGGGAAGGTGTTCATGTCAGCAGTCCATGGAAGTTCATTGCTTGCCTGTGAGACTGCAGGAGTCTCTCTGGGTTGATTTCCAGCTGTGTTCTGTTGAAAGTTTCTTTCACAGCTTTGGTTTGCGGTGTCCACCTCACTGGAATGAATGGTGTGGTTACTGAAAGAGTTTGAAGACCGTTTGGGGGTTCTTTTTGAGGGAATGTTGCCTTGTTTGTTTCTGAATGAAAGACGCCCTTTCCAGAGAGAGAGAGAGAGAGAGAGAGAGAGAGAGAGAGAGAGAGAGAGAGAGAGAGAGAGAGAGAGAGAGAGAGAGAGAGAGAGAGAGAGAGAGAGAGAGAGAGGAAAACTTTAGAAACTTGAAAACTTGAAAACTTGAAACTTTAACTTTATTTTACAAGGATAAAGATTTTAGGCAACGCCTAGTCTTCCAATCTGTCCTTGATACATATATACGAACATAGAATACAAACATGGCAAGGCATAATAACATGGCAATGCATAATATTACACATACGAGAGAGAGAGAGAGAGAGAGAGAGAGAGAGAGAGAGAGAGAGAGAGAGAGAGAGAGAGAGAGAGAGAGAGAGAGAGAGAGAGAGAGAGAGAGAGAGAGAGAGAGAGAGAGAGAGAGGAGAGAGAGAGAGAGAGAGAGAGATGGACAAAGGCAGAGACATACAGAGAGACAGAAGACGAGAGACCGATAAGTAAAGAGTGATCCGAGAACACGAATATTGTAGTAGTTTATAATACTGTAGTAGTTTATAATACTGTAGTAGTTTATAATACTGTAGTAGTTTATAATACTGTAGTAGTTTATAATACTGTAGTAGCTTATAATACTGTAGTAGCTTATAATACTGTAGTAGCTTATAATACTGTAGTAGCTTATAATACTGTAGTAGCTTATAATACTGTAGTAGCTTATAATATTGTAGTAGCTTATAATACTGTAGTAGCTTATAATACTGTAGTAGCTTATAATACTGTAGTAGCTTATAATACTGTAGTAGCTTATAATACTGTAGTAGCTTATAATACTGTAGTAGCTTATAATACTGTAGTAGCTTATAATACTGTAGTAGCTTATAATACTGTAGTAGCTTATAATACTGTAGTAGCTTATAATACTGTAGTAGCTTATAATACTGTAGTAGCTTATAATATTGTAGTAGCTTATAATACTGTAGTAGCTTATAATACTGTAGTAGCTTATAATACTGTAGTAGCTTATAATACTGTAGTTATAATACTGTAGTAATAATACTGTAGTAGCTTATAATACTGTAGTAGCTTATAATACTGTAGTAGCTTATAATACTGTAGTAGCTTATAATACTGTAGTAGCTTATAATACTGTAGTAGCTTATAATACTGTAGTAGCTTATAATACTGTAGTAGCTTATAATACTGTAGTAGCTTATAATACTGTAGTAGCTTATAATACTGTAGTAGCTTATAATACTGTAGTAGCTTATAATACTGTAGTAGCTTATAATACTGTAGTAGCTTATAATACTGTAGTAGCTTATAATATTGTAGTAGCTTATAATACTGTAGTAGCTTATAATACTGTAGTAGCTTATAATACTGTAGTAGCTTATAATACTGTAGTAGCTTATAATACTGTAGTAGCTTATAATACTGTAGTAGCTTATAATACTGTAGTAGCTTATAATACTGTAGTAGCTTATAATACTGTAGTAGCTTATAATACTGTAGTAGCTTATAATACTGTAGTAGCTTATAATATGTAGTAGCTTATAATACTGTAGTAGCTTATAATATTGTAGTAGCTTATAATACTGTAGTAGCTTATAATATTGTAGTAGCTTATAATACTGTAGTAGCTTATGATCTATGTATTTATTTAAATAATTGTGAAGCGCTGTGAGCTCAAGAGAGAAAGGGCGCTCTATAAATGTTAGTTATTATTATTATTATTATTATTATTATTATTATTATTATTATTATTATTATTATAGTAAGATGGGGTAAAAAGCCCATGGGCGGGTAAGAAGCCCATGCCAATTATCTCATGAAATAAAGCAAATATATTTGCTTTATTTCATGAGATAATTGGCATGGGCTTCTTACCCGCCCATAGGCTTTTTACCCCGTCTTACCCTATTAGTTTGCATACTACTACTCGTGTTGACCGTCTAAGACGCGCTGATGATTACACGTCGATATGTTTGATTCCTGGCGTCTAGCCAAGCCAGTGAAAAAGCGAACGCAAAACATAGCTGTAAATCTCATTGCGATGTTTTGACCATCAAGAACTTTAATTTGTCTCGTGGATACTAAAACAGCATCACTTTGCCTTTAAGGATTATACTCTTTGTTGTGTTTCCTTTGCTTAATTAGGTTGCAGACCTGTTCAGGCTTTTAAGCAATGTTGTATGTGCATTAACAAACATTGTAATAAAATCGCAATTTTTCAGTTTATTCTGTTAAAACGTTCAACGGGCAAAGCCCCAAGGCAACTAAGACAGCCTTTAAAGGTGGACCCTGACGGATGAGGTTTTGCAAGAAACACGTCGAGATCACCAGAAGACAGCCTTTTTAAGCATCGGAACACTCACTTTGCTCTGGTTTTCTATAAATTAAACCGTCAAAACGGCGATTCCTCCTTGGCGGAGAGACCGGAGGGAGTAGCCATTTTGGATGGGGTGGGTGGAGGTCACTCATTGTGGTTGAAGCGTTTTCTTGTTTTGTAGTGCAGTAAAAAAAAAAAAGGAGCTATTTCCTTTGTTGTGAGCGAAACTCCTTTACAATTTAAAACAAAAAAACAAAAACTACTTGTATTGCGAAAATTTCGTGCAAACGATTTGGCGGCCATTAGAAAAGAGACGACACACGCCTTCTCTTTGGGTGAAATAATTTGACTTCCAGCACCTCCGCCAAGGAGGAATCGCCGATTTGACGGTTTGATTTCTAGGAAATCAGAGCAAAGTGAGTGTTGCAATCTCTGCAAAGGGTGTTTTCCTGGTGATCTCGACGTGTTCCTTACAAAAACTCATCCGTCAGGGTGCCCCTTTAAAATACATTGGTGCACCATAAAAACTATGATCAACACTCACAAAAGCAAACACATTCTATCAAATAAAAATAAAAATTAAAAACAAGGGGAGGGCGAGTTTTGCGCGAGCTCTTTAATTTAAAATAAATCACTGTGGTTTTAGAAGCTAAACCCACAAAACCAGAATGTAATGTTCAATCTATTTTTATCCAGGTCTTACACTTTTTGTTATATCTCTCTCCCCCCTTCCTCCCTCCCCTCTCCCTTCTCCCCACTCCTCTCCCTCTCTCCCTTCCCCACTCTCTTTCGCCAAAATAAATCCTTACACTACGACGCTATATCCAACTAGATCTTTTGTATTCAATTGTGTCATTCTTAAGGTCTGTGTACACATTAAAGGGGCACCCTGACGGATGCGTTTTTTGCAAGAAACACGTCGAGATCACCATGAAAACACCCTTTACAGAGATCGCAACACTCACTTTGCTCTGGTTTCCTAGAAATCAAACCGTCAAATCGGCAACTCCTCCTTGGTGGAGGTGCTGGAAGTCAAATACTTTCACTGAAAGAGAAGTAGGAATGAAAAATGGTGTTTTACGTCCTCTCGGTGGAACAGACACATAATATTATGGGACATTTGTAAATACAAAGA
>CM065685.1:7710245-7712745 GCA_017654935.2 Phymorhynchus buccinoides | reverse complement strand
AATTGACACCAAAATAATATTGTGCCCACTGTATTGTCTAGATCGAAGTATGGTTCGATAGAATAGACGTGTGTTATCTCTGTGTTAATCAGCATCTTTTAAAAACTGTCTTGTTTGATATGAACCATTCATTGGAATTTCAGTTATATTTTCCAATTTTGAGCACCATCAACACTCATGGCGTTGCCCTGCTCTCATGGTCACCTCAGTTTTGGTTTCCAATCCATTCTATGCCTTGGTGCGTTCGGGTCAAAGTCATGGGGATCAGTGTGTTCTGGGGAGCTGTCGGTGGACGGTCGTGGTGGCACCCTCGGAGGAGGACCTCACTCACGCTGGCTCCGCGACTAAGATAATAGTGTCGTCAGTAGGGGGCTTAGTAGGTGGTGTCCTGAACAGGCTCTACTGAACTCCACCGAAGTGACTCAGCAGCAAGCAGTGCAGTGTCTCCTCGGTTGGTTGCCTCCTGATGGCCTAACATAGATTCGCTCCCCTTGAGCTGTTGGTTTCGGATTCTGCGACTTGAACAAACCGAGGTGTGGCTGCGAATTGGGATTCGGAATGAGCGGCGTGGGAGCAACGCCACTGTACGGCCCAGAAGATGGGACAGAAAAACCCCAAAATCATTAATGGCGTTGTGAAAAAAAGATATGCTCTAGTGCTATGTTAAGAAATATGACGTTGATGCTGTCACACAAGAGCACTGGAAGAGGAACATAAGTGTGTCATCAACGAAACAAGGACACACCCAATGCCATTGCCAGCACTGACACAAAGACACAGTCACTGCTATCACTGACACAAAGACACAGTCAATGCTATCACTCACACAATGACACAGTCACTGCTATCACTGACACAAAGACACAGTCACTGCTATCACTGACACAATGACACAGTCAATGCCAACGCCACGAATGACGGTTTTGCAAAACCAGAGTGGGACATTTCAAATTGCAACACACGAAAGCTCCTAGACGAACATGATAACATCGCAGGCTACTCCCTCACCCCATAATCTTATGAACAAACTGAATTGTACCAAACTCATCAACGATAATAATATCACGGTAATAAACTCACAAACGACAAAACAATGGCGTGAACATATCCTAAAAGCTAACTATGTTTTGAACCAATCCCGCAGCATATCACTTTTCTCAACCTAACCTAAAATTACAATAATATATACGTAACTTCAATAACAACTAAGCAAAACACAAACAATTATCTTAAGCGTCAACACATACTTAGCCCCTCAATTGGCTAAAGTCACAGTATTGTGTTGTTGATGTTGATGTTGACATACCCTGTCTAAAAGACTCCAGGGATTATCCCAACAACAGAAGCTTTTGAACACTATGGTACAAATGCATCAGCTAGGGATGAAAACGTTACGTACGTGACCGTTTTTGATTACCCCGCCACGTGAGCAGCCGCACTCCGTCTTCGTGGGACAGTAAATGACAAGTTGAAGACAAAACAAAATATAGTAGTAATAATTATACCTTTTATAAACTGGATGAGTTTTTAATCACTGCATGAATCTCCTAAACTGTGATATTTTTTTCAGACCCTATCCTTGCCTGATTAATTAAGAAGAAGAAAAGGTATAACCATGTGCATGGTTAATTATCACGTGTGTCGTAATAAGCTCTCAGTCTAGGATTGTTAAGTAATTTCATGTAATTACCGGGGGTCACAGTAATTTCATGAAAATACTGAACATTTTTAGGAATTTCATTAAATTACTGATTTCATATATGTACGGTAACATATACGTCTCTAAACGAATCTATCATTCCATTTTGTTTTCTCCATTAACGCACGTTTCAATTTGCGCATCACGATTACCATTTATTGATGTTATTGTTTGCCTAATTATTGCAACGTGGGACCGCACAGAGTACCACGAGCCAAAGTTTTGAGGATGTCATCGAACTAATGCATCTGTATTAATTTTCATAATGCATTTCATTGTCATTCTATTGGATAGTATTGTGTGTGTTCACCATCACCATGACTGTGTTGTTTCTATTTGTTAAAAGCAGTATTTCTGAAAGGGTGATGAAGCTGCATCAATTATTTCCAGTTGACATTAGAATATACATGGTTAGTGTGTGTGTGTGTGTGTGTGTGTGTGTGTGTGTGTGTGTGTGTGTGTGTGTGTGTGTGTGTGTGTGTGTGTGTGTGTGTGTGTGTGTGTGTGTGTGTGTGTGTGTGTGTGTGTGTGTGTGTGTGTGTGTGTGTGTGTGTGTGTGTGTGTGTGTGTAGGTGTGTGTGTGTGTGTGCGTGCGTGCGTGCGTGCGTGTGTCGTTACGTCCGTGCTCCAATCCCCAAGCTTTAACGTTGGCTTTTCCTCGGGAACGAGAAAGTGTACATTGCTCAAACTTTGCATACACATAGTTGTTTATGCAAACTTTCAAACAATAATGATTTGAATAATGAAATACACAAAAGAACACTGTAAACATATAATCAGTTTAGATTAGTGATTTAGAGA
>CM065685.1:7692745-7697745 GCA_017654935.2 Phymorhynchus buccinoides | reverse complement strand
TCTTTCTTCCTTCTTCTTCTTCCTTTTCTTCTTCTTCTTCTTCTGCTGCGTTCCCAGGCCATTATGGCCATAATGGACAAGGTACATATGTGTCCGGTTTTCAGTTTTGACTGGTCTCCCCGCTGCGTACAGCCGACACATTCCGAGTTCGGAGGAGCTCAAAGGAGAAAACATATTTGGAAGATTTTTTAGTTGTGGAAAAAAAGGCAGGACGACATGGGCCAGTAAGTCAAAAAGAGTGTAGATAACACAGCACAAAGGAAAAAAGGCAGAATCAAAGAGAGTGGCAGTAGATTAGAGCACAGAACTTCCAGAAGGTGGGGGAACTATTTTTAAGAAAGACCCCCCGGTATCCCCACGGGGAGAGGAACAATGATAATACAGACCTCCTCGAACGTAGCTGTCTTATATCATCACAATCGTATATACAAATAATTTCGGTTGCTAAGGATGTTGACACAAACAATTTAGAGAACTTCCCTTGTTCGACGCAGAGTGCTAGTGTAGAGACCTCCCCAAACCCAGCTGATTCCATAAGTATCTTATGTAAAATGTGTTTCATTCGATAAGAATGTTAAGAAAATATTCTTCTTCTTCTTTTTTTCCTTCTTCGATCCCTCAGACAATTTCCTGTCAGATGAGCGCAGATGCGTCATGCTGCCGTTTATGCGCCTAACTAAGAAATAGTTAGGCCCAGCAAGTCCGCCTTCGGCTGGAGGTAAACGTTGAAAGCGTTTCTTCTGACAAAAAAGCAGGGGAATGACCGGTACCGGTAAGGCGGAAAGATAGTAGATGACAGAAAGCCAAGCGAAAAGGCAGGTTAGAGGAAGTTACAAGCACAGAACTTCCAGAAGGTGGGGACACTATTTGTACGGAAAACCCCCCGGTATCCCCACGGTGGAGTCAAAGAAATTAATTTAGAGAAGTGTCCTTGATCGAAGCGAGATGGTAGTAAGCAGACCTCCTCAAAGCCAGCTAGCTACTGTTTGTGCGGGGTCGTTGTTCTATTAAGTAATGCCTCTTGATAGAAAGTTAAAAGTTGTTTTCTTTCTTCGAATAATTATTATATACGCAAGGTCTTAAATCACTATAGTTAGCTGTAGCACCCTGTGCAAAAGGCTAGAGTCACTCACAGTGAATGATGTACCTTCAGGCTCTCTCCAGACGACTAGAAGATAGCGTATGAAGAGCTAGTATCAATCTTTCGATACGATGAACAGTATTCAGAGAACCTTCTCTATCTCTAGAGAAGGGATGAAAGTACCTTCTGGCATTCACCTGGAGGGAGCTGGATCAGTACTGTCTTATAGATTCACCTGATCACAGCAGAGAGTCTCTATCTGGCTCTCGCAGATGGAGAGATGATAGCAGCTTCTAGAGATAGTCTAGAGCTAGACTGAGATAGAGTATGGAAGGGTACTCTCTAGCTATTAATAGGAAGATAAGAGCGATCGATCTACCGTCTGTGAGAGGGAGTTAGACTCATACCAGAGATAGAAGAAGAGTAGCTTCTGAGAGAGTTCTCTCTTCGCACAGATGACACGAGAGAGATTCTGGTCATTACTCACGAGAGAAGAAGCATATCTCGATGATCTATTCCGCTATAGCGAGAATGAGCTCGGATACTGGCAGTCTCTCGGTAGGGCGAGTGTAGGGCTAGGAATTGCTCTAACACGAGACGATCGTGCTCTCCATCCAGTGTATCCCCGTACCAGAGATGGCTGATAGTGGTCTGTTGAGTTTCACCTGGTAATTCAGATACCACGTTCTCTCTCTCAAAACACACTCTCTCATGTCAGTAAGTAAACTCTCGCACTAACTCTCTACACTTCTGGGCTCTACTCTACTCGAGTCTCTCTCTCTCTCGCCTCTAGTCTCTCTCTCTCTCTTATCTCCGTTTCTCTCTATCCTACATCTACTCTCTTCTCTCTCTCTCTCTCGTTCTCTCTCTATCTAGTTCTGTCATCCCATATTTCTGTCAGTTCTGTCTCTTAATGTCACTCTCAAACGCTCTCTCTCTGCCCCGCTTCTCTCTCTGTCTATGTTCTCTCTCTCTGTCTCTAGCTCTCACTGTCTCTCTCTCTCTCTCTCTCTCCTTCTCTCTCTCTCTCTCTCTCATGTCTCATACTCACTCTCTCTTCTATCTCTCATCTACTTCTCTCTCTGGTGTGTCTGTCTCACCACTTTCTGTCAGTCTGTAGTTATGTCACTCACTACGCTCTACTAATCTGAATCCGCTCTATCTGTCTCATCATTCTCAATACATATAGAGACTATATGGAAATGAGTACTAGGATGTCTCTATCTCTATCTCTCTTTCTCTAGGAGCTCTCTCTCCTCTCTTCTCTCTCTACTCCTCTCTCTCTCTCTCTCGCATCGACTGTTGCCTATGCTGGTGTCTCTCTCCCACTTTCTGGTTCAGGCGGCGTGTCTAGTCTTCTTTTATAATCACTCACCGCTTTTCTAATCCCCCATCCCCCCACTCTCTCTGTCGGTGTTCTGTCGCTCTCTCTCTGTCGCTCTCTGCTCTCTTCTCTCTCGGTCTACTCTTCTTATATCTCTCCTAGAAATCGTCTCTCTATCTCCTCTCTCTATACTCTCTCTCTCTCTCTCTTAAAATCTTTATCCTTGAAAAAATAAAGTTAAAGTTTTCAAGCTTTTCAACTGTCTTCTCAAGTTTTCGCGCTATCTCTCTACTCTCTCTCTATCTCTCTTATCTCATCTCTATCGCATCCTCTTCTCTCTCTCTCTCTCTCTCACTCAGTCGCTCTATCTCTCTCTCCTCTCTCTCTCTCTCCTCTATCTCTCTCTTTCTCCCTTATATATAGATTATTATGTTGTATGTGCGTACTTAGTTATACAAACACTCTCACAGAGTAAGACACAGTCAAAGGGAGAAAGACACAAACACACCCACACATGTACTTTTTTGTTTTACCATGCATACGCACACACATAAAAAAAAACCCACAACATACCCAAATGCATACACCACAACTTGTTCTCTCTCTCTCTCTCTCTCTCTCCTCTCGCTCTCTCTATCTCTCTCTCTCTCTCTCTCTCTCTCTCTCTCCTCTCTCTCTCTCTCTCTCTCTCATCTCTCTCTCTCTCGCTATCTCTCTCTCTCTCTCTCTCTCTCTCTCTCTCTCTCCATCCTACTGCCGTACGGTCTGAATGCAGAGTCTCTTTTATTAGAAATGTTGAAGTTGAAGTCACGCCATCAAAAAGCTGAAATGTGGTAAGGCAGCTGGTGATGACGAATTATGTGGTGAATTCTACACATTTTCTTCACCATATTAATTATGTGATAACATTTCTTACTCGATATTTAATATTTGATTCGGGTAGCTTTCCAACTAGTTGGTGTCATTCTATCACACTACCTTCATATAAAAAGGGTGACACTGAAAGCCCAGACAACTACATAGTTATTTTGTTACTGAGTATTGGAGGTAAAGTGTACAGCTATATTCTTAACAAAAGATTGAGCAAATGGATTGAAGTTAACAGAGGTCTATTTTGCATTGATTTGTCCCAAATAATCATTCATTAGGGAAAAGCATATTCATAAAATATTCTATGATCATCCCTCTTCTTTCAGGTTAACATTATTGATGTGTGATTCTTAATGTACAATAGCCAGATTCCTTTACGAAGCTTTTAAAGGTTGCACCCTGACGGATGAGTTTATGCAAGGAACACGTCGAGATCACCAGGAAACACCCTTCACAGAGATGGCAACACTCACTTTGCTCTGGTTTCTTAAAAATCAAACCGTCAAATCGGCGAATACTCCTTGGCGGAGGTGCTGGAAGTCAAGCTATTTCAGTGAAAGTCAAAATTTTATTTCCAGATGGGAATATTGTATTAGCAAAAACATGCTTTTTTTCAACAAGCCATCCATAAAAAATGATGTAAAGAAAAAAAATAAAGAACTAAACATTCCAAAGTCGCGAACAACAACAAAAGGAAAATATACAAGTAAACAATTAATTAAAGAAACAAGCAAATATTCCACACACAAAAACAGGAAAAAGGATGGGGACTGGACGAATAGCATATTATGTACAATATATATGTCGCAGTAGAAATCGGAATCCAGTACGATTCGGAATCCTACTAGTACAAATCGGAATTCCGATTTCTACTAGTACAAATCGGAATTCTAATTTCTACTGGCTTTTTTTCTAGTACAAATCAGAATTCCGATTTCTACTAGTACAAATCGGAATTCCGATTTGTACTGACAGCCAGTAGAAATCGGAATCCAGTACAAATTGGAATCCACTTCTCCAACAATCGTAAGAGACGAGAGACAAAAGGAGGAGCATAACTTTGATCTTTGAGAGCACTCACTGCCCGTAGACCTGCCTATCCCAGCGGATTTTCAACAACGAAACATTTAAAACATCACATTTACTTACCAAAATATGTTATGTAGGCTACGTTTCCATTATTTCAAATAATTGGAATAAAGTTATCAATTATGTTCTGTTAAAGAGATACATTTTCATTTTTTTCTTGAAGTAGTTCTTGTTTTTCATGGTGTTTTTTAAAATGGAGGGTAGTTTGTTCCATAAATCTCCACCCGAATAGAGGAGACTAGATTTGAATAGATTATTATTTGGTCGAGGGAATGAGAGTAAAATGGGTGTGTCTGCTTGTGTTTGTCGTAAATGTATCTGTTATCTTTTGAAAGAGAAGACATGTGACTTTTTTTTTCTAATGGCCGCCTGAATGATGTACAGATGCAAGACAGTGTTTTATCAGCTTCGTGTGTGGGGATCTGCAAATACAGTGAACGAAACGAGTAGTATTTTATCAGATTCTTGTAGTCAGTAGTATTTCATCAGATTCTTGTAGACAGTAGGATTTTATCAGATTCATGTAGTCAGTAGTATTTCATCAGATTCATGTAGTCAGTAGTATTTCATCAGATTCATGTAGTCAGTAGTATTTCATCAGATTCATGTAGACAGTAGTATTTCATCAGATTCATG
>CM065685.1:7667745-7680245 GCA_017654935.2 Phymorhynchus buccinoides | reverse complement strand
TTTTAAAGGCGACAAGAGGGGGTGACTTGTTTCAAGCGGGGAGCTTGTTGGATAAGGTGGAAGCTATTTTGGAGAATGTTCTTGACATGTAGGCTGTGTGGATGGTAGGTGAGGGCAAGAAGAGGGATGCGATCTTCCTGTTTTTGTCTGTATTTGGAAGAAACGGTTTCATGCAGAGCGGGAAATGCGGGCAACTGATTCCATAGCCTGGTCTAGAATGTCTTGGGGGTAACCTCTGATGCAGAGAAAAAAAGGACATCATTTTCTCAGTTTGGGTTTGGAAGTCATTCTCATCACTGCACAGACGGCGTAGACGTTGTGTAGCTGTGAGGATGGGATGCTGTCTCTGGTCGCTTTGTTTCCCAATCTGAAGCCCTTTCTCCCAAGGACAGAACAGAACAGGAAGATCGCATCCCTCTTGCCAATTCGTTTTTGGAGACATTTAGATTGCTCCTATTGCCTACTGCAAGGAACACCTTTTGCAAGAGTGAATGCCCTTGGTGGGTGGGTGGGAGATGGTTGCGCACTGACCAAACAAGGGTATAACTCTCGCCAATAACCCTATTTGAGGCCACTAAATGGCTGCCTGTCGCAAGAGTGAAACAGCTTTTGCAAGAGTGAATGCCCTTGGTGGGTGGGAGATGGTTGCGCACTGACCAAACAAGGGCATAACTCTCGCCAATAACCCTAGTTGAGGCCACTAAATGACTGCCTTTCGCAAGAGTGAATGCCCTTTTCCGCACTGACCAGCAAGGGCTTCACTCTCACTATCAAGGGCGTTAATAACCCTAGTTGCAGAGGCCAATACATTGGCTTATGGTGATGTCGGTTTAGTACCTAACAAGGTCAAAGCCATGCCGCGAGGGGACTTTGCGGCCGCTCGGCAATACACTTGTTGGCACTTAAAATTGTTTACATGTTTTGTTTTGGGTTGATTGGTGCTTTGTTTTAGTTTGTCCATTTCAGTTACCCTTTTACCGCCAAAGTCGCATTTTAACACCACAATGATTTAACACCTATGTCACTAAAAGGCATCAAATTGGGGTCTAGACCTATTGCCTTAGTTTCGGAAAGAAAGGATAGACCTTATTCTTATATAATGTCACAGACTTGGAATACTGCAGATGGATTTTGTTCTCTACCCAGGTCAATTTAATAGCAATTTTTGGCTGACATATGGCTAGCGGTGAAAAGGGTTTAAAAAACAAATCGTTTGTTTCTTGTTACTCAGCTCAAGCAAAAAAGCCCTAGTTGAACAGTAAAATGGACTCGGGGTTAGCCAAGGTTTAATATACCTGCAACGCAGTTAACTGGACGACAGGGCAGGTCGATGGCGGTAAACGAAATAGAACTAGTTTAACCACGTGTAATTGAATGACTTGTGTTGCATTACGAGTGTAAACTTATATTAAAACTAAAAAAATAAACAACTACAACAAAAACTAGTTGGAACCCACACACGCGCGCGCGCACGCACACATGCACACACACACACACACGCGCACACATACACGCACACACACACCACATCATACACAGACGCACACATGCACAGAGAAACATACACAGACACACATAGCGACAGCACACACACACACACACACACACACACACACCACACACAACACACACACACACACACACACACACACCACAGTAAGAGAAAGAGACATGGGAAGGGCATAGAGATAGAGATGAGAGAGAGAGAGCGAGGAGAGGAGATAGAGAGAGAGAGAGGAGAGAGAGAGAGAGAGAGATAGAGGTAGATAGAGAGAGAGAGTAATATATAATAGAAGATCTCATTATGACAAAGTTGTTTATTCATATACAGCTGTCAACAACAGTATAGCACAGCTGTATGCACTTTTTCCTCCCCGTGGGGACACACAAACACCGTACACACACACACACACCATACAAACCCCCCCCCCCCACACAACACCACACACAACACATACACACACACATACACATACACAACACACAACACACACACAACACACACATACACAACACACACACACATACACACCACACACACACACATACTACACACACACACACACACACACACACACACACACACACACACACCAGTCAAAGGCCGGACATGTCGGACAAGTGTATGATTCGCACCCCAGCCTGTCGTTTCCGACTATACCTGCCACATAGCAGACAAGGGGAGGGGGGGGGGGGGGGGTGATGCCGGGGGCGCTTTCCTTTACAATTTGTTTTTGCCGTGCCGATGTTACATCCCCACTTTCTCGACCAAAACAAAAAGAAGGATTCGTGGAAATCTGGCAGTGGGGAAGGCTCTCAAGGCCATCTCTCTCTCTCTCTCTCTCTCTCTCTCTCTCTCTCTCTCTCTCTCTCTCTCTCTCTCTCTCTCTCTCTCTCTCTCTCCTCTCTCTCTCTCTCTCTCTCTCTCTCTCTCTCTCACCCCTCTCTCTCCCCCCCCCCCTCTGTTTCTCTCATTCACTCACTCTCTCTCTATCTTCTGCAGCACTAAAAGGCCCGCTACACTACACACGATTCGATGCCTATGCGATGCGAATTTGGACATACATTTTGCAAGGCAAAGTACGTGAAATTCTACTGTCTAAATGAATCTGATGAAAGCCTACTACTAGTACTAGTTACATTTACTATATCTATATGGTGAGGGTTGGTATGCGAGCGCGTCTGAGTATGTTTGATATGACTAATTTTGTATGTGGAGCGATTCTTAGTTTTGTAAAGCGCCACGAGTAAAACACTTAGAACGCGCGCTATATATATTATTATTATTATTATTATTATTATTATACTAGCGACCAAAAGTTAAGGCCCAGAAAGACAATCATCTCCGAAAACTCACGAACTCAATAAAACGCACCCAGCTCATAACAAAACTGAATTTATTCTTTTAACATTAATTTCATTCCAAAAAATCATTAATCAGAACGAGTTCAGTCAACAAAATGCCCCTTTCAACAACTTCCCCCTCCTCTTGAAAAGTCACACATTCAGAATCAATGCACTTTGGAACAGTCAGTAATGTGGGGGTTTTGTGTGTTTTCTGTCTGTCCCAAGGATATATCCCGAACCGCTTAACCGAATCGCTTCACATTTTGTGTGGTGATGTGTCACCATGAGAGGAAGGCATCCGCGCAAAAAAAAAAATCAGTAATGTGTACTGACTGTTCCAAAGTGCATTGATTCTGAGTGTGATTCGATAGTTTCACACTTTAATTACAAACATTGATTATTAGAAAAAACAATCGGAACATTCCCGGTACTGCAGTACCTCCAGGATCATCCCACCATCTTTATAGTTAACATGTCCCACACGTAGCTGTCCCAGATCGGAGGACGTTAAACGAACTTTCACTCACACAGTGGACTGGCCAGTGGTCCTTTCTATTTGTGGGGAGGGGTGGCGGGGTGGCGGGCTTCGCTGTCAGTCACTGGCCGGTTGTTTCACTCAACTTTACAGCGCAAAGCGAATCCATCCACTTCAGGGACATAACTAGGATGTAGAAATTCTGACAGAAGTCCTGTGCGTTATTAGTATTAGTCTTATTATTATCATCATCATCGTCGTCATCATTATAAGGCTTCCCTTGCCACTCGACACAGGTCGTTATTTTGCAACATGGGTACATGTGTCTGCGTCTCTGACAGAAGCATCAGAAAGCGAAGAGAGAAAGGGAGACAATCTGAATGACAGGCTTCCGGGGAAGAAACAGACTGCAGTGTTTCGAAGATCGAGTGAGGCGGGATGGGGTTGGGGTGGGATGGGGTGGCGCCATTTATCAGCTTGTCAGATAAGACTGAAGTGATGTCAGATGAAAAAGAAGGAGAAGAATTAGAAGACAAAGGAGGAGGAGGAGGAGAAAGAAAAGAGGGAGGAGGGGGAGAAGCAGAATAAGAGGAGGAAAAGAAGAAGGAGGAGGAGGAAGAAGGAGGAGGAGGAGGAAGAAGAAGAAGGAGGAGGAGGAAGAAGGAGGAAGAAGGAGGAGGAGGAGGGAGGAGGAGGAAGAAGAAGAGGAGGAGGAGGAGGAAGAAGGAAGAAGGAGGAGGAAAAAGAAGGAGGAGGAGGAGGAAGAAGGAGGAGGAAAAAGGAGGAAGAAGGAGGAGGAAGAAGGAGGAGGAGGAGGAGGAAGAAGAGGAGGAGGAAGGAGGAGGGGAGAAGGAGGAGGAGGAAGAGGAGGAGGAGACAAAAAGAAGGAGGAGGAGGAGGAGGAAAAGAAGAGGAGGAGGAGGAGGAGGAAGAAGAAGGAGGAGGAGGAAGAAGAAGGAGGAGGGAAGAAGAAGGAGAGGAGGAGGAGGAGGAGGAGGAAGAGGAGGAGGAAGGAGGAGGAGGAGGAGGAAGGAGGAGGAGGGGGAAGAGGAGGAGGAGGAGGAAGGAGGAGGAAGAAAGAAGGAGGAGGAGGAGGAGGAAGAAAGGAGGAGGAGGAAGAAGGAGGAGGAAAAGAAGGAAGAGGAAGAAGAAGGAGGAGGAGGAGGAGGAGGAGGAGGAGAAAAAAGGAGGAGGAGGAGAAGAAGGAGAGAGGAGGAGAAGAGGAGAAGAGGAGGAGGAGGAAGAAGGAAGAAGAAGGAGGAGGAAAAGAAGAAGAAGAAGAGGAGGAGAAAGAAGAAGGAGGAGGAAGAAGAAGAAGGAGGAGGGGGAAGAAGGAAAAAAGAAGAAGGAGGAGGAAGAAGAAGGAGGAGGAGGAGGGAAGAAGGAGGAGGAGGAAGAAGAAGAAGAAGAAGAAGAAGGAGGGAGGAGGAGGAAGGAGGAGTAGGAAAAGAAGAATGAAGGAGGAGGAGGAAGAAGAAGAGGAGAAGGAGGAGGAAAAGAAGAAGGAAGAAAGAAGAAGGAGGAGGAAGGAGGAGCAAGAAGAACAAAAAAAAGATAAGGGAAAGGAAATGGGCTTTTTTAATTCGTGTTGCATTACTGCCTTCTCTGCTGAATGAAATCCGAGCAGGCAGAAGAAAACAGCAACAGCGTGTCGCTGGCATTTTTGTTTGTCGACTAGAGCTTCGTTCTCTACCCCATCCCCTATCTTCCCATCTTGTTTTTTTTTCATTTGTACATTCTGTCTTTCGATCATTCGTTCACGCTTTCTCATACGACTGCTTCTCTGACAGACGCGAAGAGGGGGGGGGGGGGGCACATAACCCCCCCCACACACACCACCACACACTCACACAAAGCATGAATAGCACTTGTAAGGAGAAAGTATTATATTTTTTTGTCGACATCTCTGACAGACGTCAGAAACATAATAACCCAGAAAGAAGCAAGAAGCATGGTATGGTGGCAGCTTCCAGAATGGCAGCTGGATCAGATTAAGGCTTCAGTGAGGAAGCAGAAGCGACTCCATTCACGAGACAATCAGTTGATTCCCATCTCACCGTCATCACAAGCATAATGCTACGCCCAATCTGTGAAATTGCCCATTTCATGAAATGGGCAAATTGACTTGCCCAGTTCGTGAAATAGTCAATTTAAAACTTGCTATTTAAAAAAAAATCACTATGAATGAAAACTACTGTCCGTTCATTAACACAATTAAGAATTGGTCCAAACGAAACAGAAATCATGCCTGTAGATGAGTGTAACATTATTTTATTCAGACTTAATTTGATAAAACTTATGATACAACATGTGGCTCAGGTATGCCCAACAGAGTAGCATTTGGTAGAGTTGGGGAGCAGGATGGGGGTGCAAATACAATGTAGAAAAGTGTGCTACTGTTGAATCAACCTTAATCAATACATGTGTGAATGGAAATTTAAATATGTGATAATACACTGTCCATTTCATAAAGTGGCCAAAGCATTTTGCCCATTTCATGAAATAGGCAATTTCATGGATTGGGCGTAACACATACATTCGCATACCCTAAAGAGGTGCTCTATTGACTGAAAGAAGCACCTTTCTGATTGATACGTCGGACTTCTTTTTCTTCTTCTTCTTCTTCTTTTTTTCTTCTTCTTCTTCTTCTTCCTTCTTTCTTCTTCTTCTTCTTCTTCTTCTTCTTCTTCTTCTTCTTCTTCTTCTTCTTCTTCTTCTTCCTCTTCTTCTTCTTCTTCTTCTTCTTCTTCTTCTTTCTTCTTCTTCTCATTCTTCCTATTGGGGATGATTATCCTGCCCCCACTTCCAAAGACTTCCTTTAGACTGCTATTATATTGGCGCAAATGACGCATGCTGTTGAGTTTCTAAATAATGTGTGGAAGGGGCTTTAACATAAGGCGCAAGATTAAGATAATAAAACAAATAAAAGTTATTCTCTTGAAGGGGTTCATCGTCAATATAGCACGAATAAAATCTTAAACGAGAAAGAAGACAATAAAACACATTATAAAAGAGAGAGATAGACATTCTGGAGACCGAGCAAACTTCCTCCTACATACACAGCCCCATTCCAATTCGCTTAAAGGGGCACCCTGACGGGTGAGATTTTGCCAGAAACACGTCGAGGTCACCAGAAAGACAGCCTTTGCAAGGATCGGAACACTCACTTTGCTCTGGTTTCCTTGAAATCAAAAACCGTCAAGACGGCGATTCCTCCTTGGCGGAGATGCCGGAAAGAGAAGCCACTTTGGATGGGGTGGGTGGAGGCCACTCATTGTGGTTGAAGCTTTGTCTTCTTTGTTGTGCAGTAAAACATAAATTGGAGCTATTTTCTTTGTGTTCAGCGAAACTCCTTTTGGTAAACTGTACAACATTTAACAATAAATAAAAGGCTTGTATTGTGGAAATTTCGTGGAAACGATTTGGTTTAAACTCAGGCGGCCATCTTTCACTGAAAGAATGTGACTTCCAGCACATCCGCCAAAGAGGAATCGCCTATTTGACAGTTTGATTTATAGGAAACCAGAGCAAAGTGAGTGTTGCGATCTCTGTAAAGGGTGTTTTCCTGCTGATTTCGACGTGTTTCTTTTTAAAAAATACGCATCCGTCAAGGTGCCCCTTTAAAACCCTCTAGAAGCAAACACAAAGCGATTAAAACGTGAAGCCTCTTAGTGGCTACATTGCGTTATTCTAGCCTAAGCCGGCGCCACACGGTGCGTAAAATCGTATGGGGACGCGATGCGATTGTGTCACGTGAGTCACGATTCACGTGAAATCCTTCCGTCTAAAAATAATTCTGCCATTTTCGCTCACTATTCTCAAGTAGACCCAAATACACGAACTTCACGTGATTCATGACTCACATAGTCACAATCGCATCGCCTTCAGATACGATTGGTATGTCGTGCGGCTGGCCCTTAACAGAATGCAAAAAACAAAGTCAATAAAAAGTCGATTTAAAAAAAAAAAGAGAAGGCATTTTCATAGAACTTTTGAAGAAGTTCAGAGAGGAAGAAAAGGGTAAAAAGTAAAACATCTACCAATCTGTGGAATGTTCTCCCATTGAAAATGATCGTCGCTGAACAAGGTAAGTTTCTTTAGATAACGATCGCCGCGCGAATAACGCTTACGCCAAACGGGGCCTAAGAAACACTCTAAACGTTTGCTAGGGTCAGATAACTCGTTACGCTTACTCTTCATTTTTGGGAGAGAGAAAAGTGTTGCTATCATAAGGGAGATAAATACCTCTCTGTCAGTTTGTACAACGTTTTCGATTTCACCCAAGTCTATTTGTGTGCAGAAAATTAAATTTGCACTATAAATCATCTCGTAGTTTTTCACGATAGACAAAAGAATATTGACTGTGGCAAGCTTGTTGTTTTGGTCTTCCATTTTTAAAATTCAAGTCTCGTCACGCGAGATATAAAAAAAAAGCCGGAAGTATTAATAGTTCCCATGATCCTTCAAATAGTTTGTGGCTTGCTACCTCGATCATAGCCACAAAACGTTTACGACAAACGTCGGCAAAAGAGGTGTTTCTTAGTACCGTTTTTGCCGATTTGCGCTCACGCTACGTAACGTTAGCCCTTGTGAAACGGCCCCCAGATCTTGTACTTTTTGTTTGTGGCTCAAGCCACAAACCTATAACTCACTTTGTCGGTCGGTCGGTCTGTCGGTCGGTCTGTCGGTCTGTCGTTCCAAAATTGTCGCACATTTTGACAAAATTGTCGCACTTCAAATCGAGGCTACACTTCTGGTCGCTCTTTAAAATGATGTATTTTAAAAGCGTACAAAATAATAAACATATGTAATACAGACACTACAACAGACACGACGAGTATGCGGTGCTTCTTTTGATGAGTATAAGTAGGATACATAGTTTTAAATGTTTTCCAAAAGATATAAAAAGTTACGAAATGGTGCAGAGATAACATTCTGGTTTACAGATTAAAATTATTGAAAATCCAGGGGAGGTAACTCATGATTGGAGTGGTAAAAATAGACCGCGTGCCACAAACTATTGCGATTTCGCGCTTGTTTAAAAGTGTGTCGCTGGCATTCAAAGCCCAATGTTAAACAAGCGCGGATTCGCAATCGTTTGTGGCGTGCGACAATTGAAAACGAATTATCATTTTAAAGAGCAGCCTCGATTTGAAGTGCGGTCTATTTTTACCACTGCAATCATTATATACACTGAGTCGCTTCCCCTGGCTTTTCAATAATTTTAATCTGTAAACCAGAATGTTATCTCTGCACCATTTCGTAACTTTTCATATCTTTTGGAAAACATTTAAAACTATGTATCCTACTTATACTCATCGAAAGAAGCACCGCATACTCGTCGTGTCTGTTGCAGTATCTGTATTACGTATGTTTATTATTTTCTACGCTTTAAAATGAAGATTCATGTGCTCTGTTCAGTATACAATTCTTTCCATACGTAAGGACTGTAGATATCTATTACCGAAATATATTGGAACTTACCTCCTAATCTTTTATCGTCATTTTTAACAAACTATACCCGGATACCATATATACCTTGACTTAGATCACTTTTATCTCCCTTTAATCTCTAATACTTAACCACCCATACTTAAATTGCAACATGATTACTTTACCTATTAAGAGAGGACGATCTCTTGATTGACGCTTACTAATTGGCACAAGCTAACCCTTAATACTACTACCAAAACTTATCATGGCACCCTATATCACTACTCGGTTCAATGTCAAGTTTTATAGAACAGCCTCGCTTCGTTCGCTTAAGATAAATATTTTAATAAATCTTTTACCATACATTATAACAAATATTTCGTTCACTTAAAATAAATATCTTAATAAATCTTTTATTACCTTAGATTTAAAAAAAAAATTTAATCAAAGATTACAACTTAAGTCCGATATGTCAATTTTCCCCTGTAAAGGGAAGTCCCGGGGGCAGAGCTATCTTCCCCTGGTAGGACATACTAAACTTTTTTATCCCGTGATGTAGATTTTCCCCCTAACTTATAGGGAAGTCCTGGGGGTAGATGTATCTTCCCCCGGTTGGGCATGTATATTTTTTGTAGATTTCCCTTTTATTTACAAATTTTTGTAAAAAGTTGAATATAAATATGTATATAAACAGTTTTAAAAATAAATAAGGGCCATTATTGGTTTTTTAGTATTAAATATCGAAGTTAAATCTTCTTTTAACATTTGTAGCCCTGAAATTTTAATCCCGGGGGGAGTTTAGGGTTTCGGTTGAGCCACAAAAGGCAAAAATAACAAAATAAATTTTTATCTATTAAAGATTTTATAAAAAAAAAACTATCTAAATTTTAACAAAGTATTACCAGACTCCTTTAAATAGCCTAAAAACCTCGTCAGATTAAAATTCTAATCAGCTTGCGCCTCTAAAAAATTATCTCCCCAAACATTTTTCTATGTATGTCCTCGTCCCCGTAACGTTGTTATATTTTGTTCTGTCCCACAATCAAACCCAAGTAAAAATGTCTCATATGTGCCCTTATGGGCCGAGAGGACGTAAAAACCTAAGTTTCATTCAGGACTGTAGATATCAATTCAATTAATTATTAAATACTTGTAGCGGTGCCATAGCCGATGAGGTTTAACCGAGGCGTGATTACCGCTACACCTATCTGTATTAATAACAAATCGAGACTTTACTGGTTTCGTACTGCCTCCGGGCATTGCCTCCAGTATTGTTCCCACCATATTTATATTTACAAATGTCCCATATGTGTCTGATTCAGACCAAGAGGACGTAAAACACCATTTTCGTCGTAGGACTGTAGATATGTAGAAATGACAACTGAAATGTTACTTTATGTCCAAGTATTTTTTTCTCCTTTAAAATATGTGCGACAATTTTGCGAAATGTGCAACAATTTTGGACCGACCGACCGACCGACAGACCGACCGACAGACCGACCGACAGACCGACCGACCGACCGACAAAGTGAGTTATAGGTTTGTGGCTTGAGCCACTAACAAAAACGGAACATAGAGAAGAAGAACAAGAACAAGAACAAATAAAGAAAGAAAGAAAGAAAAAGAAGAAGAAAGAAAGACAGAAAGAAAGAAAGACAGAAAGAAAGAAAGAAAGAAATTAGTCACCTTGTGTCTCTTCTATCCCACAGAGTGTTGTCCAAACATTACTGTTAATATGTTATTGTTTCTCTGTTGACCCAAAGTCAGTCATCACATACTTTGGTGTAAGCTCTCGCTCACAATTTAAAGGGCCACCCCGACAGATGAATTTTTGTAAGAAACACGTCCAGATCACCAGGAAAACACCCTTTACAGAGATTGCAACACTCACTTTGCTCTGGTTTCCTAGAAATCAAACCGTCAAATCGACGATTCCTCCTTGGCGGAGGTGCTGGAAGTCAAATTCTTTCACCCTTTCACCCAAAGAGAAGGCGTGTGTCGTCTCTTTTCTAATGGCCGCCTGCGTTTAGACCAAATCGTTTGCACGAAATTTTCGCAATACAAGCCTCTTTTTCTTTCTTTCTTTTTTTACAAATTCTATAGTTTATCTAAAGGAGTTTTGCTCACAAGAAAGGAAACAGCTCCATTTTGTTTTGTACTGCACTACAAAAAAAACCGCTTCAACCACAATGAGTGACCTTCACCCACCCCATCCAAAATGGCTACTCTCTCCGGCATCTCCGCCAAGGAGGAATCGCCGTTTTGACGGTTTAATTTCTAGGAAACCAGAGCAAAGTGAAGTGTTCCGATCCTTAAAAAGGCTGTCTTTCTGGTGATCTCGACGTGTTTCTTGCAAAACCTCATCCGTCAGGGTGCACCTTTAATTGAGATAAAACGAAAGTAGGCCTAGATGCGATGTGAAAAATCAGAAGAAAAAAATAATGCCAGATAATAGTCTTTCAGCGTCTTGTGGAGTTTACTAAATACTGTTTGGATTTCAGCTCCTTTCTTGAAATCTAAGTAAAGGAAAATATGCTGAGCTACAACCCGTTTTTTTTTTTTTGTTTTTTTTTTTTGGGGGGGGTTGTGGGGTTTTTTTTTTTTTTTGTTCGTATAGTGCTTGAATTTCAATAACGTGTACTTTTTTTTTTTTTTACTTTTTTTTTATATCACATCCAAGCATATGAATTATGCTGATGTACAACCCGTTTCTCGTGGTCTTGTTCGTATATTGTTTGAATTTAAAAAACCCGTTCATTTTTAGAAATGTAAAGCATATGAACATAGTTTTTACGCTTAGTTTTTTTATTTTATTAATCAAAACGTATGAGAATCTGCTGACCTACACACCGTTCTTCGGGGTCTTGTTGGTCTTGTTGGAGGCAGGGAGACGAGCCAAACGCAGCTCCTGACCACGGTAACACGACACGCACCTCCTACACAGACACTGCACGTGCTGCCTGAAGTGCCTGCTGGTCAGACAATAGATGAAAATGTTGCACGCGTGGTGGGAGATCCCTATCTCGTCGATAACCTTCCGCACGGTAAAGTAGGTCAAATAACGCCGCCACGTCGGATCGGACGCCATCGCTTCCAAAGTCATGGCGTCCCCGAACCCTACGATCGTCTGCATGGAAAACACAATGGTGACAGGAAGCTTGGTGAAGATCAAATAGAACGAAATCCACAACAAGGTCACGGTCGTGGCCCCGCACCGCGCCTGGTTCTGGCGTCGAGAAACCATCATGGCGGCGGACGCTTCGGTGACGTAGAGCTTCTCCACGCTACGGATCTGACGTAGTACGCACACGTTGAGGCAGAGGGCGAGGATGGGGAGCAGGCCGAACATGACGATCTCGGAGGCCCAGTTCCAGACGCTGTAGACCCCGAAGGAGCTCTCCTCCAGCTGGCATTCTGAGGTGGAGGGGGTGTAGGTCCAGAAGAAGGCCTGGGCGGAGGGACAACAAATGAGCAACGGTTTAGTTTCTTTAAGCCACTAGTCCCTAGAAACAGGGTCAAGGAACAACAAAAATATCATACGATATTTACTACGCATCTCAATTAGATAGGTGAAGACGGGGGGAAAAGCCCATGGGCGGGTAAGAAGCCCATGCCAATTATCTCATGAAATGAAATAAAATTTCAGTCACATTTTGCCCATGAGACGAGTGTTCATGTTTAGCATTCGTCTCATGGGCACATTTGACTGAAATTTTTATTTATTTCATGAGATCATTGGTATGGG
>CM065685.1:7655245-7657745 GCA_017654935.2 Phymorhynchus buccinoides | reverse complement strand
AATAGTTATACCTAAAACTTTGTGAGACTTTACTTGTTCTATTTTGTTATTATTTACACAAATATTTAGTGTGGTATCTTGGATGTTTTGACGTTTCTGTCTCGTAGTTATTAAGATGTGTTTAGTTTTTTCTGCGTTCAGTGACATATGGTTACAGTCAGTCCACTTAACGAGTTTATTTACGCTTTCCTGCAAGTTTACATATACAGTGTTTATATTTTGATGTGACGAGTGAAGCGTGGTATCATCAGCAAAGAGATCACATGGGGACGAAACAGAGAGGGGTAAATCATTGACATAATTATAAAAAAAAAAGAATAGGGCCAAGAACTGAACCTTTTGGCACACCACTTGTTATACCACTGAAATTTGAAAATTTATTTTCTACACAAACGCATTGTTGACGGGAATTTAGAAACGAAGATATAAGTGTAACAGTGTCAGCTGAAAAATTATAAATTGATAATTTACGAAGGAGTAGAGAGTGGTCAATGGTGTCGAAAGCCTTTGCAAAATCTACGAAAAGTGCTGTTGTGTATTCGTCATTATTAATGTTAGCAAGCCATTGGTCGACCAGATTTATTAAAGCTGTATGGCATGAATGTTTTTCTCTAAAACCTGACTGGTTTGGATGCAAAAGGTCAAATTTGTCAATATGTAGTACGATGTTACGTTTGATGTGCTGCTCTAGTGGTTTGGACAGGACAGAAAGAATTGAAATGGGTCTATAATTAGAGGGATCGTTTTGGTCACCTGATTTGTAAAGAGGAATAATTTTACTCGTTTTGAAATGTTTAGGGAAATAGTTTTTGTCAATACATAAATTAAGATAGATAGATAGATAGATAGATAGATAGATAGATAGATAGATAGATAGATAGATAGATAGATAGATAGATAGATAGATAGATAGATAGATAGATAGATAGATAGATAAATAGATAGATAGATAGATAGATAGATAGATAGATAGATTGATAGATGGATAGATAGATAGATAGATAGGTAGATGGACAGATAGATAGGTAGGTAGATAGATAGATAGATAGATAGATAGATAGATATATAGATAGATAGATAGATACAGAGACATATAGATAGATAGATAGATAGATAGATAGATAGATAGATAGATAGATAGATAGATAGATAGATAGATAGATAGATAGATAGATAGATAGATAGATAGATAGATAGATAGATAGACAGACAGACAGACAGACAGACAGACAGATAGACAGACAGACAGATAGATAGATAGATAGATAGATAGATAGATAGATAGATAGATAGATAGATAGATAGATAGATAGATAGATAGATACAGAGACAGATAGATAGATAGATAGATAGATAGATAGATAGATAGATAGATAGATAGATAGATAGATAGATAGATATATAGATAAATAGATAAATAGATAGATAGATAGATAGATAGATAGATAGATAGATAGACAGATAGATAGATAGATAGGTAGATGGACAGATAGATAGGTAGGTAGATAGATAGATAGATAGATAGATAGATAGATAGATAGATAGATAGATAGATAGATACAGAGACATATAGATAGATAGATAGATAGATAGATAGATAGATAGATAGATAGATAGATAGATAGATAGATAGATAGATAGATAGATAGATAGATAGATAGATAGATAGATAGATAGATAGACAGACAGACAGACAGACAGACAGACAGACAGACAGACAGACAGACAGACAGACAGACAGACAGACAGACAGACAGACAGACAGACAGACAGACAGACAGACAGACAGACAGACAGACAGATAGATAGATAGATAGATAGATAGATAGATAGATAGATAGATAGATAGATAGATAGATAGATAGATAGATAGATAGATAGATAGATAGATAGATAGATAGATAGATAGATATAGATACAGAAACAGATAGCCAACCAGTCAGGCAGGAACAAACAGACTGCCCTGAAAACATTAACCAGTTTTCGTCTCACGGCTGGTTAAACAAATCGCACACTGCCAGAGTGGCTAGGTCAGAAGCTGAACTGAAAAGATTCACATTGACGTTAGGATTAGTGTTTGTCGCCTCGGCTTAACCCCTTGACTGCAACCAACGTACTAAGTACTGACCTGACGTCAGACCAACTGACATAGGCTAGAACACCAAGGCTACATCAAAATGTTGTCATGCTATGCATAGCTATGCGGGGATTGTCTTTAGCCATGACAAGCTCCTAGCATAACATCGCACGAATAAAATCATCTGTATTCATACTGTGCCAATTCTGTGTAAAGGAGCAGATCAATCGATATTTGATTTCCAATGTCTTCTTCTTCTTCTTCGATCGCTCAGACAGTTTCTTGTCAATTATGAGCGCAGATGCGTCAAGCAGCGGTTATGCGCCTAAGTAAGAAATATTTAGGCCCGACATGTCCGACTTCGGCTGGAGGAAATGTTTTTGAAAGTGTTTCTTGAAGAAGAAAAAAAAGGCAGGAGAATGG
>CM065685.1:7640245-7650245 GCA_017654935.2 Phymorhynchus buccinoides | reverse complement strand
TCTGAACACGTGAACATGTTTCACTCTTTCCACATGGCAACACAGCTATAATGCAAGTGATCTTAAGGTCTCTGTACACGTGAACATGTTTCACACTTTCCTCATGGCAACACAGCTATAATGCAAGTGATCTTAAGGTCTCTGTACACGTGAACATGTTTCACTCTTTCCACATGGCAACACAGCTATAATGCAAGTGATCTTAAGGTCTCTGTACACGTGAACATGTTTCACACTTTCCTCATGGCAACACAGCTATAATGCAAGTGATCTTAAGGTCTCTGAACACGTGAACATTTTTCACTCTTTCCACATGGCAACACAGCTATAATGCAAGTGATCTTAAGGTCTCTGTACACGTGAACATGTTTCACTCTTTCCACATGGCAACACAGCTATAATCCAAGTGATCTTAAGGTCCCGGTACAGGTGAACATGTTTCACACTTTCCTCATGGCAACACAGCTATAATGCAAGTGATCTTAAGGTCTCTGAACACGTGAACATGTTTCACACTTTCCTCATGGCAACACAGCTATAATGCAAGTGATCTTAAGGTCTCTGAACACGTGAACATTTTTCACACTTTCCTCATGGCAACACAGCTATAATGCAAGTGATCTTAAGGTCTCTGAACACGTGAACATGTTTCACACTTTCCACATGGCAACACAGCTATAATGCAAGTGATCTTAAGGTCTCTGAACACGTGAACATGTTTCACTCTTTCCTCATGGCAACACAGCTATAATGCAAGTGATCTTAAGGTCTCTGAACACGTGAACATGTTTCACACTTTCCACATGGCAACACAGCTATAATGCAAGTGATCTTAAGGTCTCTGAACACGTGAACATGTTTCACACTTTCCTCATGGCAACACAGCTATAATGCAAGTGATCTTAAGGTCTCTGTACACGTGAACATTTTTCACTCTTTCCACATGGCAACACAGCTATAATCCAAGTGATCTTAAGGTCCCGGTACAGGTGAACATGTTTCACACTTTCCTCATGGCAACACAGCTATAATGCAAGTGATCTTAAGGTTTCGGTACACGTGAGCATTTTTCACTCTTTCCACATGGCAACACAGCTATAATGCAAATGATCTTAAGGTATCGGTACATGTGAGCATTTTTCACACTTTCCCCATGGCAACACAGTGACATGCAAGTCAAATCATGGCTGGCCTGTCACCATGGGGAATGAGTGAGAAAATATTCACGTGTACGGGGACCTTTATTGACAGTGGAGAGTCCTCCGAAGTCGGAGATTAGCTGCCCACGTGACGGGGTAATTAACAACGGTCACACACGTAATGTTCTCATCCCTAGCTGGTGCGTTTGTACCATAGCGTTCAAGTGCTTCGGCTGTTTGGGGTGATCCCTGGAGTCGTTAAGCCAGGGTAACACAACAACAACAACATGCAACGACAGTGGAGAGGACAGAAGAAATACTCAGTAAACGATTTCTTGTAGTTGCGTGACGCCTCATACTTTGAGGATAGATAATATTGAGTGGGTGGTTATTAAACGTACCGTGTGCCTTCTCTCTATTCGTGTTGGTTTGTCCGTTTGCGTTTCTGTCTGAAAATGTGGTTTTACGAGAGCCTCTCATTATATTTGGCAACGTGGAGATTCTCTCAATGTCACAAAACCGTTTTACGAGGGCCTCCCATTATATTTTGCAACGTGGACATTCTGTCAATGTCACAAAAACATTTCATGAGGGCCTCTCATTATATTTGGCAACGTGGAGGTTCTGTCAATGTCACAAAACGTTTTGCGAGGGCCTCTCATTATATTTTTCAACGTGGAGGTTCTGTCAATGTCACAAAAACGTTTTACGATGGCCTCTCATTATATTTTGCAACGTGGAGGATCTGTCAATGTTACAAAGCGTTTTACGAGGGCCTCTCATTATATTTTGCAACATGGAGGTTCTGTCAATGTCACAAAAACGTTTTACGATGGCCTCTCATTATATTTTGCATCGTGGAGGTTCTGTCAATGTCATATAAACATTTCATGAGGGCCTCTCATTATATTTTGCAACGTGGAGGTTCTGTCAATGTCCCAAAAACGTTTTACGAGGGCCTCTCATTATATTTTGCAACGTGGAGGTTCTGTCAATGTCACAAAAACGTAAATGGTTTCACGAGATAGACCATTTTCCTAATACTTATGTCGCAAATGTCCATTGTTTTCACCATGACGTTTTGAGCAAAGCAAAATGTCCGCCAAGGTGAACGTTGATCCCAAGCTCGGAATCGTATTGTCTATTAGCTAAGCGATATTGAATTGTCTTTGTTACATTTCAGACAATGATTTTGGTGGATGGGATGTTGCATTTGGTTTGACTCTCGGTTTTGTTGGTTTATCTGTTTTGTGTGTGTCCGTGTGTGTTTGTGCGTGCGTATGTATGTGCACTTGAAGTTTGTAGGCTACGAGCACACACACACACACACACACACACACACACACACACACACACACACACACACGCACGCGCGCACGCACACGCACACGCACACGCACACACACACACGCACACACACACACACACACACACACACACTGTCTATCTCTCGCCCTCTTCCTCTCTCTCTCTCTCTCTCTCTCTCTCTCTCTCTCTCTCTCTCTCTCTCTCTCTCTCTCTCTCTCTCTCTCTCTCTCTCTCTCTCTATTTCATTCTCTCTCGCTTTTTGAACAGTGAGAGTAAAGTTTGTGGATTAGTATTATCAAAGTGTATGTGTTATTTTTAACACAGAAAGTCCAGTGTGTGAATTAGTAATATCAGTGTATGTGTTATTTTGAACAATGAAAGTACACTATGTGAATTAGTAATATCAGTGTATGTGTTATTTTGAACAATGAAAGTAAAGTGTGTGAATTAGTAATATCAGTGTATGTGTTATTTTGAACAATGAAAGTAAAGTGTGTGAATTAGTAATATCAGTGTATGTGTTATTTTGAACAATGAGAGTAAAGTGTGTGAATTAGTAATATCAGTGTATGTGTTATATTGAACAATGAAAGTAAAGTGTGTGAATTAGTAATATCAGTGTAGTGTGTTATTTAGAACAATGAAAGTAAAGTGTGTGAATTAGTAATATCAGTGTAGTGTGTTATTTTGAACAATGAAAGTAAAGTGTGTGAATTAGTAATATCAGTGTATGTGTTATTTTGAACAATGAAAGTAAAGTGTGTGAATTAGTAATATCAGTGTATGTGTTATTCTGAACAATGAAAGTAAAGTGTGTGAATTAGTAATATCAGTGTATGTGTTATTTTGAATAATGAACGCATAGTGTGTGAATTAGTAATGTCAGTGTAGTGTGTTATTTAGAACAATGAAAGTAAAGTGTGTGAATTAGTAATACCAGTGCATGTGTTATTTAGAACAATGAAAGTAAAGTGTGTGAATTAGTAATACCAGTGTATGTGTTATTTTGAACAATGAAAGCAAAGTGTGTGAATTAGTATTATTACAAAAACCCGCTCTGGGTGACGGTAAGCCTACTTCATGTCATAAACACAGTGTTTCACGCTTTTGCGCTTTCCATCTATGCACATGCTGGTGTAGGCTGCATATATATGTGACCCAGCACCACGAAAGGGACATTAAGTCGCTAGGCTAGTTTCTCACAACAGGCTTGCAAAGTCAAAAATCTCATTTAAAACTAAAAAATCAATTTTGAGTTATGGGTATTGTCGTGCTCTCTAGCACATTATCTTTCATATCCATAAAGGATTATCTTCAATACGGCCTCTTAATGTGCTTTAACATTAGTAGGTTGGTGCATTTTATTACGATAGGCTATGCTTTATACTATGAATTCTCAACATGGCCGACATTCACCTTACCAAATTTAAATACTCGACAAAAAAGGATACAAGAATGGTTTTCATATCATTAGAAAGAGAATTTCATGACGCTTCCAACTGTGCCATTTTCTCAGAATGGTCATTTTCACACTTAATGTCCCTTTCGCGGTGCAGGGTCACATGATTATATGCATATGAAATGAACGCTTCCAGGCTAGCACGCACTTACTGCTGTATATATGCATATGATATTAACTTTACCGACGGCACTGAAATTCAATTTCCTGACTTTGCCCGACTCAGACGCTGGACTGGAGGGGGGAGTGGGTGGGTGGGGATGGGGGGTAAAAGATGAAAAAAGTATAGTATTTCAGAACAACACTCTTCCCTCAAGCGACAAAAATATCCATTTTCTGTAGTCTCTGATTCAAACTAGTTTTTGTGTATAAAATATACGCCATAGGCGAACAGGCATCTTTGAATCTTGAATCTTAAGTATGGTAACAGTAGGCAGTGTGTAGGTGAAAAACGTGGGAGTAAAAAACCCCACAGGATTCAGTCAGTTGCGGAGAGAGCACTCTTTGTATTATTCAGGCTTGTTGGTGGGATTAACGTCCTTTGTGTCACAGCTAGTGCACGGGTCGTCCTGTTTAAATGCGTCTTCTTCTTCTTCTTCTTCTTCTTCTTCTTCTTCTTCTTCTTCTTCTTCTTCTTCTTCTTCTTCTTCTTCTTCTTCTTCTTCTTCTTCCAGTTAACTGCGCTTGTTGATATGATTTACATGCCTCTTCTTCTTCTTCTTCTTCTTCTTCTTCTTCTTCTTCCAGTTAACTGCGCCCTTTGATATGATTTAAATGCTTCTTCTTCTTCTTCTTCTTCTTCTTCTTCTTCTTCCAGTTAACTGCGCTTGTTGATATGATTTACATGCCTCTTCTTCTTCTTCTTCTTCTTCTTCTTCTTCTTCTTCTTCTTCCAGTTAACTGCGCCCTTTGATATGATTTAAATGCTTCTTCTTCTTCTTCTTCTTCTTCTTCTGCTTCTTCTTCTTCTTCTTCTTCTTCTTCCAGTTAACTGCGCTTGTTTATATGATTTAAATGCTTCTTCTTCTTCTTCTTCTTCTTCTTCTTCTTCTTCTTCTTCTTCTTCTTCTTCTTCTTCTTCTTCTTCTTCCTCTTCTTCTTCTTCCTCCAGTTAACTGCGCCCGTTGAAATGATTTTTAACCCTTTCATCGCCAATGTCGCCTCTTGGCACCACAATGACTCAACACCCATGTCACTAAAAGACTTTAAATGAAGGTCTGTTATCCAATGGCCTCATGTTGTTAATTTTGGGAGGTAAGGATAGGCCCTGTTTTATGCATGTCAGAGAGGAATCCCCAATATTGCTGACATAGTCTTTTCTCTACCCAGGTAAGTTTAATGGAAAGCTTTAGCTGAAAAATGGCCGGCGTTGCAAGGGATGCTTCACGAGGAAACTTCAAAATAATGCAAGTTTTGCGTACATTGATATTTGTTTCAGAGCGTGGAGCTAACACTCCTTATATAAGCTTAGATACAGAAAGCAGAATTTAAATAGTTTTGTCTAGTTTTTGATTATATAATCATCTAAAGTTTGACTAATCAGATGCATCAACTTCGAAAACCAGGCGTAATTGATATACATGCCGAGATATGCGCAACAGAGTAATTGTCCAATACGCGCAATTGGGAGGCACCCATTTGAAGACAGGCAGACAAGGCAGGCATAAATTGTTAAGGTCTGTGTACACGTTAACATTATTCACGAGATATTCATATTTCCACATGGCAACACAGTCATAACCCACTCTTAATATGACTCACTGTGTTGCCAAGGGGAGATATAAATATCTGAGGTGAAGGTCAAGATGTGCCCCCCCCCCCCCCCCCCTACCTATCTCAGTTAATTCTGTTTTTCCGTTATTGCCTTTCTTATCATACATAAAGCTGTATTTTAGGAACATTTTTTAGCTAATAACCTTTTTGGAATACTAACCCTATCCCTAACCCTACCCCTAAACCTAACCCTACCCCCCACCCTATAAGACGGAAAAACGCAACGAACCACAACTGTGACAAATCGCGGTGTATTGCAGTACATAGTGGGGGGTAGGGTTAGGTTTAGGGCTAGGGTTAGGGATAGGGTTAGTATTCCAAAAAGGTTATTAGCTAAAAATGTTCCTAAAATACCGGTTTATGTATGGTAAGAAAGGCAAAAACGGAAAAATATAATTAACCGAGAAATGCAGGGGGGGGGGGGGTGGCACATCTTTACCTTTATACTTTACGTGTGTAGCAAAAACAAACCTACACACATAGTGTTAAAGGTTTAAAACAAAAGCGTTGACACTTGTCACACTTTCCTCATGGCAACACAGTGATAGCCACTCATAAAAGGTCTGTGCACACGCTAACATTATTCACGTGATATGTCTATTTCCCCATGGCAACACAGTGACAGCCCACTCATAATATGACTTGCAGCTCACTGTGTTGCCATGGTGAAATAGAAATATCTCGTCAATAATGTTAACGTGTACACAGACCTTTATGAGTGGCTATCACTGTGTTGCTATGGGGAAAGAGTGAACAATGTTCACGTGTACATAGACCTTAATGAAACTAAATCTGCTGCGTTGCATATTAACATGCATCCGTTAAAAAAAGTCATCTGTGCGCCTCAAAGTCTCAACAGACTGGCCATGTTTTCAATTATTCCAGAGACCTGGACATAATCCTGTTTCCTCAGACAGTAATGCCATTAGATGGAAGAGCAAACGAGGGGAGAACACTGCACACACTGCATACGATTCGATCCCAATGCGATCCGATTGTGACGATGTTTGTGAGTCAGACTTCAGACTTCAGACTTCAGACACTTTATTTTACAAGGATAAGAATTTAGGCTGGGCCTAGTCTTCCATTCTGTCCTTGGTTCTAAGCATGCAATACATAACTGATACTATAAATGAACATTGAGACACAGGAACATCGCCAACAGAAACAATGATTAACAGTAATATATCAACGACATGGTAGGCAGAGCATCAGCATCAGCAGTAAGAACAAGCAGAACAGAAAACTAACCAACCGAATAAACAAACAAACAAATAAATAAATGGAAAACATCTCTCTCACTACAATTTACTTATTCTAATACCATCACTACTCCTACTACTATTACTGTTACTACCACCATCACCACCATCGCCACCACACCACTACTACTACTACTACCTCCACCACCACCACCATCACCACTACTACCACTACCACTACTACAGTGCCACAGTAATATAACAATGACATGGCACGCAGAACATCAACATCAGTAATAAGAACCAAAAAAAACAACTAACCGACCAAACAAATAAATAAATGGGGAAAAAATGTATTCCACCACAATTTGCTTAATCATCTACTACTACTACTACTACTACTACTACTACTACTACTACTACTACTACTACTACTACTACTACTACTACTACTACTACTACTACTACTACTACTACTACTACTACTACTACTACTACTACAAAACAGAAACCAACCGACCAAACAAAGAAATAAATGGGGAAAAAAATGTATTCCACCACAATTTACTTCACCTACTACTACTACTACTACTACTACTACTACTACTACTACTACTACTACTACTACTACTACTACTACTACTACTACTACTACTACTACTACTACTACTACTACTACTACTACTACTACTACTACTAAACAGAAACCAACCGACCAAACAAATAAATAAATGGGGAAAAAATGTATTCCACCACAATTTGCTTAATCTACTACTACTACTACTACTACTACTACTACTACTACTACTACTACTACTACTACTACTACTACTACTACTACTACTACTACTACTACTACTACTACTACTACTACTACTACTACTACTAAACAGAAAACCAACCGACCAAACAAATAAATAAATGGGGAAAAAATGTATTCCACCACAATTTCCTTAATCTACTACTACTACTACTACTACTACTACTACTACTACTACTACTACTACTACTACTACTACTACTACTACTACTACTACTACTACTACTACTACTACTAAACAGAAACCAACCGACCAAACAAAGAAATAAATGGGGAAAATATTTATTCCACCACAATTTACTTCACCTACTACTACCACTACTACTACTACGACTACGACTACGACTACTGCTACTGCTACTACTACTACTACTACTACTACTACTACTACTACTACTACTACTACTACTACTACTACTACTCCTCCTCCTCCTCCTCCTCCTCCTCCTCCTCCTACTACTACTACTACTACTACTACTACTACTACTACTACTACTACTACTACTACTACTACTACTACTACTACTACTACTACTACTACTACTACTACTACTACTACTACTACTACTACTACTGATGCTACTACTACTACTACTACTACTACTACTACTACTACTACTACTACTACTACTACTACTACTACTACTACTACTACTACTACTACTACTACTACTACTACTACTACTACTCCTCCTCCTACTACTACTACTACTACTACTACTACTACTACTACTACTACTGCTGCTGCTGCTGATGCTACTACTACTACTACTACTACTACTACTACTACTGCTGCTGCTGCTACTACTACTACTACTACTACTACTACTACTACTACTACTACTACTACTACTACTCATGATTCACGTGAAATAATTCCGTCTCCAAATAGTTCTACGGTTTTCCCTCACTATACTCAAGTGGACACCTATACACGAATCAAATGAAAACGTATGTTACAAAAATACAGATGTTTCGTCAGATTCATTCATGTGCGTAGGACTACAGATATTGTGAACATAACTAGTAAGATTTCATCCAGATTTATTTAGACAGTAGAATGTCACAAAGAAGACAGGCCGTAAACCATTCCCGTGGATTTTTATGTCCCAGAAGGGAGAACGGAGCAGTATCGAAGCTCCTTCTTCGTCAGGACTGCCACGGAGTGAGGCCACTGTCACCGCAGTCTCCGTCAGCGCATTTGCATCAGCGCTGACCTGCCCTTAATTTTATGAAGTTCTACTAAAGCTTAAGTGGGAAACTAAACGTTGTTACTTTCTACTTTAGTTTCCCACTTAAGCTTTAGTAGAACTTCATAAAATTAAGCACAGATCTCCATCTGAGCCTGCGTCCACTAACCACTAGATCATTAGTGGGTTTTTTCCTTCTTTTGTTTTTTGCTTGCTTCCGGAAGTGGGGCCTGGGCCCTTCCGGCTGAACTGGGGGGTTTAACCCTTTCACCGCCAGCCATATTTCAGCCACAAATTTCCATTAAATTTACCTGGGTAGATAACAAAATCCATCTGCAGTATTGGGGATTCTTCTGTGACATATATAAAATAAGGTCTATCCTTACTTCCCAAAACTAAGACAATAGAGTCTTTGGGTAATATACCCCAATTTGATGCTTTTTAGTGACATAGGTGTTAAATCACTGTGGTGCTAAAATGCGACTTTGGCGGTGAAAGGGTTAATGGTCTTAACCCAGGGTAAGCAGTAGGTCTTTCTCCTTTCTATCTTTTTCTTTTAATTCTAATAAGGAATGCGCCCTCCTAGTTCCGTCGCGTCTATCGTCAGAAGTGGCGTCTGCGACGTATGCCTCCAGATCCAGATCCAGAAGAATCAAGCTTCACGGTTGTCACAATCGGATCGTATTGGGATCGATTCTCACGCAGTGCCTCCGCCCTTTTAAAGAAGCAAGACGTCGCAGATGCCCTTTGGACAAAGACTGATTATTTGTGGCGTCAATGCCTTTGGGTTTCTGTCTCTGGCGATTTTTAAAGACAAGCAACCAGACACCGCTCAGAGTGCAAAGCAATCCGCCAAGGGACAGTACTCAAACTGATTAGAGCCGAGTGCGAGGCTTACAAGACAGTAATGTCCCTTAGGAACAAGGGGGGTGCGACTTTATTTTCTAAGACTTACTTTATTTGGCACATACACACCTACACTTTCTAAAGAGCTGGACACACTGCATACGATTCGAATGAATGAATGAAAAATGGTGTTTTACGTCCTCTCGGTCTGGAACAGACACATATGGGACATTTGTAGATACAAAGATGGTGGGAACAATACT
>CM065685.1:7630245-7632745 GCA_017654935.2 Phymorhynchus buccinoides | reverse complement strand
TCGTCTTCGTCTCTTCGTCTTCGTCTTCGTCTTCGTCTTCGTCTTCTTCTTCTTCTTCTTCTTCCTTCTTCTTCTTCCTTTCCTTTTCCTTTTTCTTCTTCTTCTTCTTCTTCTTCTTCTTCTTCTTCTTCTCCTTCTCCTTCTCCTTCTTCTTCTTTCTTTCCTTCCTCGTCGTCCTCGTCCTCGTCCTCGTCCTCTTCCTCGTCCTCGTCCTCCTCCTTTTCCTCCTTTCTCCTTCTCTTTTCCTCTTCCCTTCTTCTTCTTCTTCTTCTTCTTCTTCTTCTTCTCCTTCTTCTTCTTCTTCTTTTTCTTCTTTTCTTCTTCTTTCTTCTTCTCCTTCTTCTTCTTCTTCTTCTTCCTTCTTCTTCTTCTTTTCTTCTTCTTTCTTCTTTTCTTCTTCTTCTTCTTCTCCTTCTTCTTCTCCTTCTCCTTCTTCTTCTTCTTTTCTTCTTCTTCTTCTCTTCTCTTCTTCTTCTTCTTCTTCTTCTTCTTTCTTTCTTCTTCTTCTCTCTTCTTCTTCTTCTTCTCCTCTTCTTCTCTTCTTCTTCTTCTTCTTCTTCTTCTTCTTCTTCTTATAAGTTGAAAAGGAGAGGGATTTATATTTCTTGTTCTTCTTCTCCTCCTTCATCCTCCTCCTCCTCCTTTTGATCCTCTTTTTCTCCTCCTCCTCCTCCTCCTTCCTCCTCTCCTCCTCCTCCTCCTCCTCCTCCTCCTCCTCCTCCTTCTTCTTCTTCTTCTTCTTCTCATCATCATCATCATCGTCGTCGTCGTCATCATCATCAGCTTCTTCCTCTTGAATGTTGGTCGATGATTCACTACCACCCCCCCCCCACCCCCACCCCCCTTTTGTTTCTCCTGTTCTCCTGTGCCTTACTATTGTGCTGACTGCCATTGTACCCGACAGGCAATAACTGCATTAGAATTCTGGAATCGGGTCCCCATCGACTGACCCCCAATTCAAAGTAACCTTTGATTCGAGCCAGAAGACGAACCCTTAAAGACACACTGACGCAACACGATTATTAAGTCCCTTGTTTTTGTTCTGGGTAGCTGTGACCCACATTCAAATGTCCCCAACTTAAATTGAGGCTGCTCTTTAAAATGATGTTTCGGTTTGAATTTGTGGGTATTTATATGGGAGTCAGACTTGGTCAAAACAAGATTTATTTCCAGCCATAAGAGGGAAAACACGTGAAACCCGTGATTTTGACACGTGATCTGGTGGATCTTTAAGGACATGGATGCAATCTTGTATCAGTTATTGGCTGCAGTTTTGTTTTTGTTTTCAATCTCGTGCCCAAATTAAAGCCCCGATTGTCTATGTACATGCTACGTGCGGGGTGCTCCTTGTTGGAGGTTTGCACAAGGAAAATAATATATATATATGTATATATTGTTTAGCGATTCGGATCATGGATTGAGCATATACATACGAAGAGTCAGTCCAGGATCTTTTGTTTACAGAGGCTAAGGAATATTCGTGTCTGTTCAGATATTCTTCAAACCTACTACCGATGTTGCATTGAATCTGTTCTTACTGTGTCATTTATCTGTTGGTATGGAAGCTTGAGTGTAAAAAGTAAGCGCGTGTTGAGTGATATGGTGAATGTATGCAGTAGGGTTGTGGGTGCAAGGCAGAGTGGTATGCAAGAGTTGTATGACAGACAGGTAGTCAAGAAAGCCAGGAAAATTCTTAATGATAACAGTCATGTTCTGGCAAAATACTATGAAGTGTTACCATCGGGCCGTCGATACAGAACTCTAAAACTGAAAATAAGAGCACAGAAAACTTTACCAAGATCAATTCATCTGTTGAACACTTAATGCACTGCATCGATTGATTGTTTTGCTGAGCAGCCTGTCCATCTCCTTGGGATTGAATTTGTGCAAGCCTATTTGTAGTCCCCCTGTTCTACAATAGATTACTGCTGTGTATGTCCTTGACTAAATTGTCTGTGTAGAAATGGTGTAGGTACTATCATTGCTGCATTTTAAAGCTTTTTTTCTTCTTTAAAAAAAATAAATAAACTGATTATGTCTTGATTTAAAATGTATTTTTAAAATGCGTTCTGCTGTTGCTGGAGTAATTGTTCGTATTCGTCCAGTTTGTTAATTACAATATTGCAGTGTTATTAGTTATTTGTTTCTATTCTTTAATTGTTGTTGATAAATGTGTTTATTGTTGTTTTTCTTATGTGCACCTGGCTGCAATTTCTCAGTTATGAGATAATAAAGATGATTTGATTTGATTTGATTTGATGAATAATGCGCCGACGAGCAGACACATATGCATTTTGTTGTCTGCTCTGAGTTGTGTCGTGTCTTATTATTTATAAAATGTGCATGCCAGGCAGCGAATTTCTTTGCTTTTTGTGAAGACAATAACATGATTGAATTGAATTGAATTGTATGGATGGTTTCTTAGCGGAGACGTTCACACTGTAGGAATTGAATTGTATGGATGGTTTCTTAGCAGAGACGTTCACACTGGAGGAATTGA
>CM065685.1:7612745-7617745 GCA_017654935.2 Phymorhynchus buccinoides | reverse complement strand
AGATAGAAAGAAAGAAAGACAGAAAGAAAGAAAGAGAAGAAAAGAAAGAAAGAAAGAGAGAAAGAAAGAAGAATTAAAGAAAGAAAGAAAGAAAGAAAGAAAAAGAAAGAAAGAAAGAATTAAAGACAGGTCAGACAGAAAGAAAGAAAGAAAGAAAGAAAGAAAGACGAATTAAAGACAGGCAGATAGAAAGAAAGAACAAGAAAGAAAGAAAGAAGAAAGAAGAAAGAAAGAACGAATTAAAGACAGGCAGATAGAAAGAAAGAAAGAAAGAAAGAAAGAAAGAACGAATTAAAGACAGGCAGATAGAAAGAAAGAAAGAAAGAAAACAGAAAGAAAGAAAGAAAGAACGAATTAAAGACAGAAGATAGAAAGAAAGAAAGACAGAAAGAAAGAAAGAAAGAAAGAAAGAAAAAAGAACGAATTAAAGACAGGCAGATAGAAAGAAACAAAGAAGAAAGACAGAAAGACAGAAAGAAAGAAAGAATTAAAGAAAGGCAGAAAGAAAGAAAGACAGAAAGAAAGAAAAAAGAAAGAAAGAAAGAAAGAACGAATTAAAGACAGGCAGATAGAAAGAAAGAAAGACAGAAAGAAAGACAGAAAGAAAGAAAGAAAGAAAGAAAGAAAGAAAGGCAGAAAGAAAGAAAGAAAGACAGAAAGAAAGAAAGAAAGAAAGAAAGAAAGAAAGAACGAATTAAAGACAGGCAGATAGAAAGAAAGAAAGACAGAAAGAAGAAGAAAGAAAGAAAGAATTAAAGAAAGGCAGAAAGAAAGGAAAAGAAAGAAAGAAAGAAAGAAAGAAAGTAAAGAAAGAAAGAAAGAAAGAACGAATTAAAGACAGGCAGATAGAAAGAAAGAAAGACAGAAAGAAAGAAAGAGAAAAAGAAAGAAAGAAAGAAAGAAAAGAAAGAAAGAAAGAAAGAAAGAAAGAAAGAAAGAAAGAAAGAAAGAAAGAAAGAATGAATTAAAGACAGGCAGATAGAAAGAAAGAAAGACAGAAAGAAAGAAAGAAAGAAAGAAAGAAAGAAAGAAAGAAAAAAGAAAGAAAGGCAAGAAAGAAAGAAAGAAAGACAGAAAGACAGAAAGACAGAAAGAAAGAAAGAAAGAAAGACAGAAAGACAGAAAGAAAGAAGGAAAGACAAACAGAAAAATAAATTATAATGAGTCAAGTGTAAGGAAAATTCACAAAAGAATACTTTCTTCCCTCAAACGTTTTTGTTTTGTTTTGTCATTAAAAAAAAAGATAAAAAAAAAGAAAGAACAGAAAAACAAAGACAGAACGAATAAAAAGAAAGAAAGACAGAATTGTTGTTTTTTTAATCTTAAAGAACCAAGTGTATGGGAAGTTCACAAAAGAATGCCTTCTTTCCTCAAACTGTTTTGTTGGGTTTTTTTGTGAGAAAGAGACGAAATAAAGAAGAAAAAGAAAGAATAAAAGGAAAGAAAGACAGACAGAAAGAACAATAAATCTTAAAGAACCAAGTGTATGGGAAGTTCACAAAAGAATGCCTTCTTTCCTCAAACTGTTTTGTTGGGGGTTTTGTGAGAAAGAGAAGAAAGAAAGAAAGAACACAAGACAAAACAAAGAAAGAAAGACTGAAAGAAAGACACAAAATCCCAAAGGGTCATGTGTAGGGGAACTTTAAAAGGTTTCTGTTTCAGTTCTGTGTTTCACATCAGAACTGATAAGATTTGTTTTTGGGGCACGGGACCCTGACGGGTGAGGTTTTGTAAGAAACACGTCCAGATCACCAGGAAAACACCCTTTACAGAGATTGCAACACTCTCTTTGTTCTGGTTTCCTATAAATCAAACCGTCATTTCGGCGATTCCTCCTTGGCGGAGGTGCTGGAAGTCGAATAATTTCACCCAAAGAGAAGCCGTGTGCCGTCTTTTTTCTAATGGCCGCCAAATCTTCTGCACGACATTTTCGCAATAAAAGCCTTTTTTTCGTTTTTGTTTTTAATTTTATGCAGTTTATTTAAAAGTTTCGCTCACAACAAAGGAAATAGCTCCTTTAAAAAAACCAATTGCACTACAAAAAAAGAAAACGTTTCAACCACAAGAGTGACCACCACCCACCCCATCCAAAATGGCTACTCTCTCCGGCATCTCCGCCAAGGAGGAATCTCCGTTTTGACGGTTTAAGTTATGGCAAACCAGAGCAAAGTGAGTGTTCCGATCCTTGAAAAGGCTGATCTCGACGTGTTTCTTGCAAAAACGCATCCGTCAGGGTCCACCTTTAATGTCATTAACACTGGGTTCTCATGACATGGGGGAAGCATCATTTTCATTGCAAAGCATTCGATAACAAAAATAATGATAGAATATTTGAAGTAAAGGGAACTAAAAAGAACAAAATTATTTGCAAATCACTTTCAAATTTAAGTTATAGGAATCAAATCAAGTATTCTAGTAAATAAAGTTCTCTTATTTTCTCTCTCATTAAATTAAGCACACACACACACACGCACGCGCGCGCGCGCACACGCACACACACACACACGCACGCACGCACACACACACACACACACACACACAGAGACGCACACATACACACAAACGCTCGCGCGCGTACACACACACACTCCAAAACAAACCACACACACACATACACAAACACTCACACACATAATATATTCTGGCCATTCAAAAGTTATATGTTTTAAAGAACTATTAGATTAGCCATTATTCATTATTTATTATGTAAGCATTTTTTTTTAATAATCTTACTCTCCATGCTTCAGCTATAAACTTTGCAATATAGATTATATCAGCCTCATCTTCTGATGTGAGTAAAGCCCCAATATCTTTTCTAACAGCAATCGGGGTTTTTTAAACAGTAAGCTGATAAGATTAACGAGAGAGAGAGAGAGAGAGAGAGAGAGAGAGAGAGAGAGAGAGAGAGAGAGAGAGAGAGAGAGAGAGAGAGAGAGAAAGAGAGAGAGAGAGAGAGAGAGGAGAGAGAGTAGAGAGAGAGAGAGAGAGAGAGAGGGAGAGAGAGAGAGAGAGAGAGAGAGAGAGAGAGAGAGAGAGAGATGTAGAGAGAGAGAGAGGGGGGGGGGAGAGAGAGAGAGAGAGAGAGAGGGGGGAGAGAGAGAGAGTGAGTAGCATCATTATACATTACCAATGTAATGCTTTACTGAGGGCTGTCTCTCTCTCTCTCTCTCTCTCTCTCTCTCTCTCTCTCTCTCTCTCTCTCTCTCTCTCTCTCTCGCTCATTCACTATCTCACTCTCTCACTCTCACTCTCACTCCCTCTCTCTCACTCTCCCCCCCCCCTCTCTCTCTCTCTCTCTCTCTCTCTCTCTCTCTCTCTCTCTCTCTCTCTCTCTCTCTCTCTCTCTCTCTCTTATGTAAAATAAATCACTTTCTAAACACAGATTCACGCAACATTTCCTCCCATGCATACATCGAATCTCACATTCAACTATTAATCTACACTCAGCTGAGATTCAGCAAGTGAGCCAACCCTTAAGCCACTGCATAGTCCCTATTGGCCACTGCAGCCAGGGTTATTAACGCCCTTCACGTCCTAACCCTTACCCTGAACCTATCCCTAAACGAAACCTTTTCCCTAACCCTATGGCCGTGTACACGCATAAGCGGATATTCCGTGCGGAAACTCGTGCGCAATCCATAATTAAGTGAAACAAAGAAGGGAAAAGATTTGCGCACGTGTCCGAATTTTCCCCATATGCGTAAACTTGTATCCTTCTTTCGTCCACTTATTTAGGCTTTTCCGTACGGAACTTACGCGTCTAATGTGAACCCTCCCCCTCTCTAACCCTAACCCTAACACTAAACATATCCCTAACCCTAACCATGTATGGATGTACATCCCTAACAGCCCTAAAGTACAACCTTACAACCTCAACCTAACCCTGACCAGCAAATATAATGATCTGGCAAGGAGCTGTGTTCAACATTATGTCAGGCTATGTATGCTCCTCCGTCTCTACAAGAAAAACTTCAATTCAACAAGTTATGTTACCTCTTCCAAAACTAGATTTATTGAAATCTAGCTTACAATATGCAGGGGTGGGGGGTCTCCTCTGGAACGGCATTTCTTCTCACATTAACGTTCATGTTTGTCTAAATAATAATAATAATAATCATAATAATAAATAATAATAATAATAATAATAATAATAATAATAATAATAATAATAATAATAGTAATAATAATAATAATAATAATTGTACATTTATATAGCGCTTTACCTCAGATGAGCCCAAAGCGCTTTACAATCAATTTTTCATCAACAAATAGACAACAAAAACAGCATTCAAGAATGACACCAACCAGCAACAACGCATACATACAAAGCACATTAAAAAAAAACCAGATATCATGAAATACTCATGAACGAATACTCTAGCTCATAACAATCCCCTCTCAGACTGTCAAAAACGTAGGTGTCACTTTGGACAATACTCTTTTCATGCAGTTTCCTGACTCAGACCTGTCAGTCCTGCTACTATCAAATTCGTCGCATTGGCTATAAGTCATAAGTTTCTTCATTGTCCATTGGCATTGTACAACGCACATGGAAACTTGTCTTCCACCGTGTAAAATAAAAATATTAAATAAAAGTATGAAACATAAATTTACATTAACAAAAAATATGTAACTCACACCACACCCAAGCATTCATCCGCTCTCCGCTATCTTGCTCACTCATCATGCAACCCACCACCACTTCCGCCTTCATTTTTAACCCTTTCTTTTCTTTTTTCCTTCCTTTCCTCCTTTTTTCCTTGTTCCTAATCTCTTTGTTTCCCTTTTCCCCCAGTTTTTCCTACCCCCCCCCCCCCCCTTTTAATTGTTTTAATTTACTTGTAGGTAGGATTTCCCCCGCTCTCTTTCATCCTATTGTCTGTGTGGCTGACTAAGATGGACATTTCCAAGAGCCTTAAGCGTTGTTATTTGATACAAAAATGTCTGGGTTTCTGTGTGACCTAGTGTTTGGTGTACTGACACATTCATACTGTGTGAAG
>CM065685.1:7597745-7607745 GCA_017654935.2 Phymorhynchus buccinoides | reverse complement strand
CGATCGCTCCGACAGTTTCCTGTCGATTATGAGCGCAGATGCGTCATGCTGCCGTTACGCGCCTAACTAAGAAATAGCTAGGCCCAGCAAGTCCGACTCCGGCGGGAGGAAATCTTTTTCGAAAGTGTTTTCTTGAGAGAAAAAAAAGCAGGAGAATTGACCGGTAAGGCAGAAAGATAGTGGATGACAGTAAGCAGAGGGAAAAGGCAGAGTCAAAGAGAGTGACAGATTATAGGAAGTTACACGCACAGAACTTCCAGAATATGGGGAAACTATTTCGATGGCTTGGAGTCTATTGAGATATTATTGAACACAATTTTTATATTGTGAAAACTAAAAACTTGCTTCAAAAAATGACTGCAGAAATACAAAAAGCATGATCCCCATTTTACATTTTTTGGCAGTCTTTTTTCACAAAAAAGTTCTTAATTTTTGCAATAACATCAATAATAAGTCAATGGACTATCACAAGATAGTCCGTTTTGACTCCAAGCCATCGTTTGTTTGCTTCTTTATGCAAAAGACCCCCGGTATCCCCACGGGGGGGCGGGGGGGGGGGGGGGAGGAGGGGCAACGTGAGTGCGAACGGAAAGTTACGAGAGAAACCACGTCAGTGCTTTAGAAGAGATGCCAAAAGTATGTTGAAGTCGAGAGAGAGAAGGGTGCAGTGATCGATAGTATCAAAGGCAGAAGACAGCTATAGAAGAGTGAGTGAGAGAGAGAGAGAGAGAGAGAGAGAGAGAGAGAGAGAGAGAGAGAGAGAGAGAGAGAGAGAGAGAGAGAGAGAGAGAGAGAGAGAGAGAGAGAGAGAGAGAGAGAGAGAGAGAGAGAGAGAGAGAGAGAGAGAGAGAGAGAGAGAGAGAGAGAGAGAGAGAGAGAGAGAGAGAGAGAGAGAGAGAGAGAGAGAGAAAAGAGAGAGAGAGAGAGAGAGAGAGAGAGAGGAGAGAGAGAGAGAGAGAGAGAGAGAGAGAGAGAGAGAGAGAGAGAGAAAGAGAGAGAGAGAGAGAGAAAGAGAGAGAGAGAGAGAGAGAAGAGAGAGAGAGAGAGAAAGAGAGAGAGAGAGGAGGAGAGAGAGAGAGAGAGAGAGAGTGAGAGAGAGAAAGAGAGAGAGAGAAGAGAAACATGGCCATCATCTAGAGCAGAGAGGAGACTAACTTCCTAAAAAACAGGAGACAAAAAAAAAGGGAAGAATTTTTTTATTTTTTTTTTAGAATCTCATAAAACATCCATCTGCACCTCAAACGGTGTATCTAAAAATACGTAAATTATCCCTGACTGTTTTGGGATCTATCTTCTCCCCATAATACCTCATCAGTTCACTTTCTACTCTGTATTTGTTGAATTTATTGTCTTTCTTTTTCGTACTACCCCCCTCCCCTTAAAGTTGGGGTGGGCGAAAAACTGGTTTGAACCGAAAAATCGGTGCTACGCTTTCGCGGTTCGAAAAACCGGTTCGAGTTGCTATGAACCGGTTGTTTAACTGCAAACTGAGACTAATTCTTTTCTTAGAATAACGCATTATTTTCGAAAAACAACACTGATTTTCAGCGCAGATTGGGCAGAGTAGCTGTTTCTAGTTTGTGGTGGTGTATGGCTTTGACTTTGACTGAGTGTTGAGTTGAGTGTGTGTGTGTCATAAGTCAGAAGTTTCTTTATTGTGTGTGTGTGTGTGCATGTGTGCGCGTGCGTGCGTGTGTGTGGATATTCTGACAAATAAATATGTGTTTGCATAGGTGAAACTAGTGATGCGAGTACAGAGAAAACCGGTTTAAAACCGGTTCGGATTTTTGAACCGGTTCTCAACTCTACCCTAAAGTGCTGTAGAATCTTCAACGTGATGAAGGTGGCTGCCTAAGGCGAAGAAGAAGAGATCGTTGATTATCTTCAAGAGAGCAGTTTCTGTACCGTGTCCAGTACGATAGGCAGACTGCAAAGAATAGAGCAGAGTGCTGCGGTCAAGGTGGCCCTGGAGTTGAAGAAGTCTGACCTTTCCAATGATCTTAGAGAGAAAGGACACGTTGGAGACAGGGTGATAGCCCCCCCCACAGGTTTTCAGGATCAAGAGAGGGTTTCTTCAAAAGAGGTCGAACAACAGCGGTTTTAAGTGCAGAGGGTAAGCAACCAGAGGCGAGTGGTGCATTTACGACATAAGTAATGTAAGGCAAGAAATCATCGATGACTGCAGACAATAAAGAGATGGAGAGGGGGTCGAGTACACATGTCTTGATGGCAGTCTTCTTGGTCAAATATGAAGTATCTGTATTGGTATAATTGACCGACTGGCTAGACTGAATGATTGCAGATTAACACACACATGGATAATGACTCAGCACAGCTGTATGCACACACATTTACTCATGCACACACTCACACAATACCTTACTTCATGGAACGGTGTGGAAGGGTTCAGCACCACACCTCATCAGCCTCACAGCCAAGCAGCCGTGTCAAAAGGACACAAACTGGTAACGTAACCCAAACTACCCAAGCACTAACTTAACTAAGCAGACTGAGGTGGAGCGGCAACGGTGGTGTATGGTCACAGGGGCCTCAGTCGTCTATCATCCCCACTAACGCCAAGCTACAACTCCACTAACACACTACTAAGCTACTAAAGATACTAGACTACAGGCACTAATTCCCTTGCTAAACCTAGCCCTAACTGTCCCTACACTACAACTCCTTGTGTGTAGGTAAATATCCCAACTCCTTTCCTTATGTTCAGTAACTTTCCCCTCGCAGTAACACTGCCGGCTGGAGTAACTGGAGTCGGGTCTTTCCTTATCGGGGGTGCACATCCAGACTGACTGCTGTTCCTAACTCTGGCCACTACGAGTGCAGGCCGTATGACAACAACTCACTCGAGAACTTCGTGCAACAAGACAACGCACACTTGTTACGTGCGTCACGTCACAACAAGCATTTAACAACAGCGTCTGTCACAGGTTCAAAGTCAGTCAAAGGAATGCCGGAGAAAGAGTTATAATGAACGTCAGGCACAGTTACTGACTGAGAGTCCAGGCTTGCACGGATATTTTAAATTTTGCCAGTAAAATTTAAAAAAATCACAAAAGTCACCAACACTCGAGTTAACAAGTATCGAGTCACTCACAACAACAACAACAACAACAACCACGACTCCAAATTAATATCAAACTCACCTGTTGCACTTGCGCATGCGTCGCATGAGCCAGATGCGAACGGAAACGAGATTCCCGACCAGTCCAAGCACGCACCAGACCGGAGTGGTGTAACGATCCACAGCCATGGCGAATGGGACGTGATGCATGACCACCGCGTAAAGGTCCCGCCAGCTCGTCACGTTCACGATTCTCTGACTGTCGGGGATATCGTTGCTGCTGCTGGTGCTGCTGCTGCTGAAGTTGTTGACGTTTGAGTTAGGGTTGAAGTTCGAGTTCGAGTCCCAGGTTGAGCTCATGGTGAGGATGGTGGGTTGTTGCTTTTATAGCTGGGAACAAAAAACGGAGATTGATCGTGAAGACCGCTTGTAGAATATCCCTATAATAATTAGATAATTAGCTGAAAATGTTCATAAAATACAGCTTCATGTTTGGTAAGAAAGGCAAAAACGGAAAAATGGAATTAACAGAGAAATGCAGGGGGGTGGCACATCTTTACCTTTAACAATGAACGAATTAATTAATTAATGAACGAACGAACGAACGAACGGACGAACGAATGAGTGCGTTAGTGAGTGAGTTAGTGAATTACTGAATGAATGAATGAATATATGAAAGGATGAATTGTTGGATGACTGATTGAATGAATGAATGAATGAACGGATGAATGAACGATCTAATGAATGAACAAATTAACGAACGGACGGATGAACGAACGAACGAACGAACGAATAAACAAATGAATGAACGAACGAACCAACGAATGAAGGAACGAACGAATGAGTGAAAGAACGAATGTTTTTATGGTGGCGGATTATAACAAAAAACCATTCAGAAAGTGAGTCTGGAGAATGGAATTCAGAAAGAGAAACACGAAACAACGTGAATTAGCACGGCTCATCACGAAAAAGAAACCAAACCACGGACATATTTAAGGTCAAATACACACCAAACATAGAGAGAATGAATGAATGAATGAATGAATGAATTAATTAATTAATTAACGAATCAATTGCTTATTTATTTCCTTTAGAGTGCCTACACCATCAGCAATAGAAGAGTGAGTGATAGAGCGAGAGAGAGAGAGAGAGAGAGAGAGAGAGAGAGAGAGAGAGAGAGAGAGAGAGAGAGAGAGAGAGAGAGAGAGAGAGAGAGAGAGAGAGAGAGAGAGAGAGAGAGAGAGAGAGAGAGAGAGAGAGAGAGAGAGAGAGAGAGACCTAGAGAGAGAGAGAGAGAGAGAGACTCAACTCAAACTCAAAAATGTTTCAATGCCAGACCTCCGGCTTATAACATTGAGGGTGCGCATATACACACATAATGTAATACATGAAAACGAGAGAGAGAGAGAGAGAGAGAGAGGAGAGAGAGAGAGAGAGAGAGAGAGAGAGAGAGAGGAGAGAGAGAGAGAGAGAGAGAGAGAGAGAGAGAGAGAGAGAGAGAGAGAGAGAGAGAGAGAGAGAGAGAGAGAGAGAGAGAGAGAGAAATGTTATGTAATCATGGTAATGAGATAAGCTAATTAGTTACATTTTTTTTCACTCAGCCCTGAGGCAAAACAACAATAAATCAACAAACAAACAAAATTAAAAAAAAAAAAAAGAAAAAAATTAAGAAAAGCAAAAACAAAAAAACAAACGAGGGACAAGATTAAGGGAGGGGAGGGAGAGAGAGAACACGGAAACACTAAAACACACTGAACGATGTTAATGAATAGGCCATTTGCCCATGTCACTGGGGATGGCTACAACACAATGTGGTTAACTTTCAGAGAGAGAGAGAGAGAGAGAGAGAGGAGAGAGAGAGAGAGAGAGAGAGAGAGAGAGAGAGAGAGAGAGAGAGAGAGATAAGAGAGAGAGAGAGAGAGAGAGAGAGAGAGAGAGAGAGAGAGAGTCTGAAGTCTGAATCGTTTATCTGAATGGGCGGGTTTTTTTTGCCCGTTTCAAATTGGGTTGATGGACAGTGGGGGTAAACGGGGGGGGGGGGGGGGGACGTACAAACAAACACAAATATGAAACAATTTGCTTGACATGGAAACCACGGCAATTAATTACTGTAATTTTTCACAACCATGTTTCTGAGCACAGAGCACAAAAGGAGACGACCACATTGTCATGGAAACGGTGCTCAACAACGTGTTGCCTGAGGCCAGAAAACGATGTCATCATCCCAGGTAAAGCCAAATCACCTCAAACCAGAGAATGCAGATTTCGTTCAGCTTAAGTTTGGCTTGAAAGTCGTGATGTTCTGTGTCGTCGACTTGTCTTACCTTTTCTCAAGCTAGCAAGTCGAACAGGCTCCTCTCGCACAACAGGTTCTTTTCTGCCTGCTTTATTGACTACAAAATTCTCCTCATTGTCTTCAAGTCACTGAATGATCAAGCTCCCTTATATATCTCTGATCTTCTTCATCTCTATGTCCCAGCTCGCCAACTACGTTCGTCTTCTGATTCTCGTCTCCTTTCCCTTCCCTCCATCCGCCTCAAATATGCTGGCCAACCTTCTTTTTCCTGTCAAGCACCATCTCTTTGGAATTCTTTGCCTTTTCCTCTCCGACACTCCAACTCAGTCTCCTCATTCAAAACCTCTCTTAAGACCCATCTTTTTTCCTGCTGCACCCTAAATATTTGATCAGTTGTCTATCGTTGTGTGCACTTGAGGGAAGATTGAATAAGAGGTTTGTGCGGTGTTTTGTGGTGTGTGTGTGAGTGAGTGAGTGTGTGTGTTGTGTGTGTGTGAGCATGCATGTGTGCATACATGTGTGCTTGTGTGTTTTTTGGTTTTGTGGGTCGTGTGTGTGTGTGTGTGTGTGTCTGTGTGTGCGCGCGTGTGTGTCTGTCTGCGTGCGTACGTTGTGTGTGAGGGTGTTGGTGTATGTGGTCAGTCCGTGCGGCTTGGTTGCTGTGGCTTACTGAATGGGGGATGAACGAGTCGGTGTCGGTAAATGTGTGTGTGTGTGTGTGTGTGTGTGTGAGAGAGAGAGAGAGAGAGAGAGAGAGAGAGAGAGAGAGAGAGAGATGAGAGAGAGAAAGAGAGAGAGAGGTACTGAGAGAGGAGAGACGAGAGACGAGAGAGAGAGAGAGAGAGAGAGAGAGAGAGAGAGAGAGAGAGAGAGACAGAGAGAGAGAGAGAGGCAGAGCGACGAGAGAGAGAGAGAGTTGCTTTGTATATGCGTTGTTGCTGGTTGGTGTCATTCTTGAATGCTGTTTTTTGTTGTCTATTTGTTGATGAATAATTGATTGTAAAGCGCTTTGGGCTCATCTGAGGTAAAGTGCTATATAAATGTACTATTATTATTATTTATTATTATTATTATTATTGTGTATTATTATTATTATTATTATTATATTACTATTATTATTATTATTATTATCATTATTATTTATCATTATTATTATTATTATTATTATTATTATTTACAAACTCAAACAGGGTTTTTTTCTGCCTGCTTTACAAACTCACACAACAGGTTCTTTTCTGCCTGCTTTACAAACTCACACAACATGTTCTTGTCTGCCTGCTTTACAAACTCGCACAACATGTTCTTGTCTGCCTGCTTTACAAACTCTCACAACAGGTTCTGTTCTGCCTGCTTTACAAACTCGCACATGTTCTATTTTGCCTGCTTTGCAAACTCACACAACCGGTTCGTTTTCTGCCTGCTTTACAAACTCACACAATACGTTCTTTTCTGCCTGCTTTGCAAGCTCACACAATACGTTCTTGTCTGCCTGCTTTACAAACTCACACAATACGTTATTTTCTGCCTGATTTACAAACTCACACAACAGGTTCATTTTCTGCCTGCTTTACAAACTCGCACAACATGCTTTTTTCTGCCTGCTTTACAAACTCGCACAATGGGTTCCTTTCTGTCTGTTTTACAAACTCACACAACAGGTTCTTTTCTGCCCGCTTTACAAACTCACAGAACATGTTCTGTTCTGCCTGCTTTACAAACTTTGCACTTAGCACAAGTTAAACCCAGTGTAAACGGAAAAGTTGTCAATTGGTCAAAACTTACCCCTTTCCTTCCTCATCAGTCACACACAAATCACATGCAACAAAAAAATTTTTTAAATTGGTGGCGCGCCTCTGGCTGCGACGCGCTCTCCAGGTGGGAGCAACCCGAATTTCACAGAGACGCCTCTGTGACTATAAAGTACCTAATACTAATACCAATGTCCCTTGCTATCACTATCAATATCACCACAGCGGTGTTCTAAAATAAACGTCATCAGCTTCACACACCAAGCTTTCTTCTGATTCCGACTTGGGAATCACACGCTTCTGAGCTGCATTGCCCCTGCGTGTGTCTCTCAGTTGGCTCTGGACTCTTCGATCAGTCCGAGCTGACACACACACTTCTTCACTGTGTCTGCATCAAATCCGGCAGAGAGAGAAGAGAGAGATGGAGAGAGAGAGAGAGAGAGAGAGAGAGAGAGAGAGAGAGAGAGAGAGAGAGGAGAGAAAAGGAGAGGAGAGAGAGAGAGAGAGAGAGAGACATGTGAGGAGAGACTCAGACTCAGACTCAGACTCAGATACTTTATTTTACAAGGATAAGAATTTAGGCTGGGCCTATTCTTCCATTCTGTCCTTGGTTCTAAGCGTGCAATAACATAACTAATACTATAAATGAACATTGAGATTCAGGAACATCGCCAACGGAAACAACAACGATGAACAGTAATATAGCAACGACATGGTAGGCAGAGCATCAACATCAGCAATAAAAACAAAACAAAACTGAAAAATAACCAACCAAATAAACAAACAAGCAAATAAGTAAATGAAAAACACCTCTATCACTACAAATTACTTCTCCTACTACCATTATTACTCCTACTACTATTACTACCACCATCGCCACCACACCACTACTACTACTAACTACTACTACTACTACTACTACTACTACTACTACTACTACTACTACTACTACTACTACTACTACTACTACCTCCATCACCACCATCACATCTACTACTACTACCGCTACCACTACCACTACTACTAATACAGTGCCACAATAATATAACAATGACATGGTACGCAGAACATCACCATCAGTAATAAGGACAAGCAAAACAGAAACCAACCGACCAAACAAAGACATAAAATTAATGAAAAAAAGAGAAAAACAAAACAAAAATTACTTCCACCACAATTTTCTTCATCACTACTACTACTACTACTACTACTACTACTGACTGACTACTACCTACTACTACTACTACTACTAACTGAAGGACTACTACTACTACTACTTACTACTAACTACTGGACTTATTGATTTTATTTATATTATTAATTAAAAAAACACCTTATACAGCCCACTATAGCCTTAAAAGCTCAATGCGCTTTCGACAAAAACAAATAAAATAATTAAAAACGAGCCCAAAAAAATGTGATTCACACACACGCACACGCACACACACATAGGCGCACAAGCGGAAACATGCAAAATATATGCATATTATATCAGTAATACACAGTGAATGAAGAAAATGTACAATAACTCCTTTATCCATGTAAACAATCAAAACTACAACTTTTAACTAACAATAGATGTGATGCACGCACATTCGCACACGCAACGCACACACGTCACACACGCACACACACACGCACACGCAACACACACACCACACACACACACACACACACACACACACAACACACACACACACACACACACACACAACACACACACAGTACACACACACACACTCACACGTGACACACACACAGTACCACTTCACACACACACACACACACACACACACACACACACACACACACACACACACACCACACACACACACACACACACACACACACAAGCAAATATGGCAAGCAAAGACAATCATGATTTCATTAAGTGAAAAACATGATTAAAAGAATTACGTTACATTAACATAATCACACAATACAATAATGCATGCAACACATAATTATTCAACACAAACACACACACACACACACACACACACACACACACACACACACACACACACACACACAAACACACACACACACCACACACCACAAACAAACACCATATATATATCATTGTGATAACTAATAGTGCTATTATTGCCATTTGATAGTATATATGTGTGATATATAACACACACGCACCAAATAAAAAGCAAAAGTAATCATAAATAGGCATAATGACACAAAATAGCCTAATGTCAATCAAAGAGAAAAAAAAAAAAGAAAAGAAGCAAACAGTCAGAAAAGCACAATTCCAGCATTAGTCTAAACAAACAAAGATTTCTGTTGTTTTATTGGATGGGATTAAGGAGATACCCCCTCAAGTTAGATTTAAAATTTGATACTGACGAAAATGCCTTTACATATGAAGGCAGTGAGTTCAAAGCATATGGCCCTGAAAAGGAAAAGCTTGTTTTGTAAAGGTCAATGCGGGTGCGTGGAAGAACATATTTATCAGAACGATAACTACATGTGGAAGGAGTGATGAGATTGCGTTTTAGGTATTGTGGTGTCAAGTTAGTGTGAACTTTATACATTAAGACAGCTGTGTTGTACTGTAACTGGTGTTCAAGTTGGTAACAATTTCAAGGACTTATGGTGGAAACTTTTCTGAAGTTGACAGAGACGGATCTGGCAGGATTAGGTTGATCCGGGCTCTTCTTCTGTGGAGCGATGCTAGTTTTGTTTAGGGTGTTTTTTATTTGGTAGCAGCATAGTAGCCATACAGTGGATGCATAGTTGATGTGCGAGAGGGCAGTGGCCATAGAAAAAACATACTTACGGTGCGTCTAGGTCCAGATAGGGTTGAAGTCGTTTGAAAAGGAATAGGTTGCGTGCTAATTTATTTATAATGTGATTTATATATGG
>CM065685.1:7595321-7597245 GCA_017654935.2 Phymorhynchus buccinoides | reverse complement strand
CTTCTATAGCGCTCTCGATGATAACAATCAACCTAGAGGGCTTTTACAATATTACGAGAGGGGGAAAAAACACCACCAAAAAACAACAACCAACTCACGCCGTTCATCCCACGGATGTAGTATTTCACATACACATTTATTGACACAATTTCAAAGAAGGGATATAAATAAATAAATAAAATTTACAACAACACACAAAAAAAAGGCATGGACAAATCAGACCCCCACACACCTCACCCTTTCAATACGCACCGCCATTGTATGCACTCACAAATTCTCGGGGAGGAGAGGGGGAGGGTTGGGGGGGTCAATACGAGCTCACAAATTCCCAAAACAATATGTGAATGTAAAACAATATTACCGACGAAAGGCTAGAGAGAACGAAGGAGAGAGGGGGGGGGGGCAGACAGAGGGGGATGGGGATGAATAGGGCATTAGGGGGGGAGGGGTGGAGAAAGAAAGAGATGGAAGAAACGAGAGAGGGAGAGACAGAGAGAAAGAACACACACAACACACACACACGCACGCGCACACGCACACGCACACACACACACACACATAGAACACACAAACACACACACACACACACCACACAGAGGCACACTTTACACGGGGTTTGTGTGTGAGATTGAAATTGAAATTATGAAAGGGGAAAGGAACTTTTTGAACAGATGAGTTTTAAGGCCAGACTTGAATGCAGACAGGGACAGAGCGGACCGGAGGTAGAAGGGGAGCGAATTCCAGATGGTGGGTACTTGATAGCTGAAAGAGCGGTGACCAAAGGACTTAAGTTTCATGCGGGGGACTTTGAGGAGTTTCTCGCTGCTAGAACGGAGAGTGCGCAAGGATGGTTGATAGGTGATGAGATGGTTGGACAGGTATGTTGGCAAAGTGTTTTGAAAATGGCGGAAAGCGAGGATTGCTAGTTTGTACTCAATGCGAGCATGAATTGGCAGCCAGTGTAGTTTGATCAGAAGGGGTGTGACATGGGTTCTTTTAGATTTCCTCAGGACGAGTCTGGCTGCATTGTTTTGTATTCTTTGGAGACGATTGATTTGAACTGCGGGGAGTCCGGCAAGAGTTGCATTGCAATAGTCAACTTTGGAAAAGACCAACGAACATACTAGTTGAGTAGCGGCTTTTTCAGAGAGTGAAGGACGGATTGAAGCAATCTGTCTCAGAGCGAGGTAGGCGGAACGGCACAAGTGGCTGATCTGGGTGTCCATGGACAAAGAACTGTCCAAATGGACACCCAGATCCTTCACGCTGTTTTTGAAGGGAATGGTATTTGTGCCAACCTGCACAGACGCGACGCTAACTTGGTCCAAGACTGAGCGCGAGCCAACAGCTACGGCCTCAGTCTTCTCGTCATTTAATTTGAGTTTGTTACTGAGCATCCAAGATTTTATGGACTGAAAGCAAGACTCAAAAGTGGAGATCAGATTTTGGAAAGCGACAGCCTCGGTTGCGTCAAGTAGTTGAGTGTCATCCGCGAATTTCTCATGAAGGATTTTGTACTGTTCTATGACTTCGGACAAGGGTTGAATGTACAGGGAGAAAAGAAGGGGACCTAAAACGGAGCCCTGAGGGACGCCAAATTTTAGGGGCACTGATGAGGAGACATTGCTGCCAATGGACACAGACTGCGTTCTGCCAGTCAGGTAAGACCTGAACCATTCTAGAGCAGTCCCAGTGACACCAAAGGACACTGACAACCTATGCAGCAGAATGCTGTGGTCTATGGTGTCGAACGCGGCACTGAGATCGAGTAAAGTGAGAAGTGATGCGAGTTTGTTGTCAGCTGAGCGAAGGAGACTGTCTGTGACATTGAGTAGTGCTGTTTCTGTGCTATGATTTTGTCTGTACGCGGATTGATGGACTTCATACAGATCGTTTTGGGTTAAGTGGCGTTCAAGCTGTACAA
>CM065685.1:7567821-7570321 GCA_017654935.2 Phymorhynchus buccinoides | reverse complement strand
TGCCTCGATCAAGGACATTTCTCTCAATTCATCCTTAGCAACTGGGATCATTGTATATAAGATAGCTACGAGGAGGTCTTTATTATTACAGTGGAACCTCCCTTATAAGACCTTCACAAATCACCCAAAATTAGGTCTTATAAGGGAGGGGTCTTATAAGGGAAGGGTCTTATAAGAGAGAGGTCTTATAAGGGAGGCAATTTTAATACTTACAAAGATGGGCAATGTCTCAGAGAAGTAGGTCTTATGTGGAAGCGAGTCTTACAATGGGAGATCTTGTCTTATAAGGGAGGTTCCACTGTTGTATCTCAAGGAAGTTGTGTGAATTAATTTTCTCGAGTTCCTTATCAACTGCAATAATGGTATACGTTATATGTATAAGGTATGCGTATACGTAAGCGTATACGTTATGACCTTGTGTTCTACAAAAAAGAGAGAAATATACTGACGCATGAATGCACAGTCGTATGAGACCATGTCGTTTGTTAATATTACCATACAAGGATAAACTACTGTTTTATAAGTCATACTGTTTCATAAGTCATACTGTTTCATAAGTCATACTGTTTCATAAGTCATACTGTTTCATAAGTCATACTGTTTCATAAGTCATACTGTTTCATAAGTCATACTGTTTCATAAGTCATACTGTTTCATAAGTCATACTGTTTCATAAGTCGTTTGTGAGGCTGCTTCAATCAGAGATGGGCTTACCTAAAAGAAAACAGATCACTTGATAACCCCCCCCCCCTCCCCCTCCAAACATGTCGTTTTGTACGATGATGTCTTGATGACCAAGATGTTTTGAGTTATGTAGGTACTCTCTGTCTCTGTCTCTCTCTGTGTCTCTGTCTCTGTATCTCTCTCTCTCTCTCTCTCTCTCTCTCTCTCTCTCTCTCTCTCTCTCTCTCTCTCTCTCTCTCTCTCTCTCTCTCTCTCCCTCTCTCCCTTCTCTCCCTCTCTCTCTCTCTCCCTCTCCCTCTCTCTCTCCACACATCACACGCTCACTCGCACAAATTCCCTCTCTATTTCTCTCTCTTTATATATCTGTCTCTCTCCCTGTCTGTATGTCTCTCTCTCTCTCTCTCTCTCTCTCTCTCTCTCTCTCTCTCTCTCTCTCTCTCTCTCTCTCTCTCTCTCTCCTCTCTCTCCTCTCTCTCTCCCTCTCTCTCTCTCTCTCTCTCTCTCTCTCTCTCTCTCTCTCTCTCTCTCTCTCTCTCTCTCTCTCTCTCTCTCTCTCTCCCTTTGAACCGAAAAACCGGTGCTAAACTTCCGCGGTTCGAAAAACCGGTTCGAGTTGCTGTGAACCGGTTTTTTAAACTGCAAACTGAAAGTAAGTTTTTTTTTTAGAATAACGCATTCTTTTCGAAAACCACCACTGATTATCAGCGCAGATTGGGTGTTTGTCAAACCAAGAGTAGCTGTTTCTAGTTTGTGGTGGTGTATGGCTTTGACTTTTGACTGAGTGTTGAGTTGAGTGTGTGTGTGTGTGTGTGTGTGTGTCATANGTGTGTGTGTGTGTGTGTGTGTGTGTGTGTGTGTGTGTGTGTGTGTGTGTGTGTGTGTGTGTGTGTGTGTGTGTGTGTGTGTGTGTGTGTGTGTGTGTGTGTGTGTGTGAGTGTGCGTGCGTGCGTGTGCGCGCGCGTGCGTGCGTGCGTGTGTGCGTGTGAATATTCTGACAAATAAATATGTGTTTGCAGAGGTGAAACTAGTGATGCGAGTACTGGTTAAAAAACCGGTTCGGTAAAACCGGCTTAAAATCGGTTCGGATTTTTGAACCGCTTCTCAACTCGACAGTGTCGAGTGCTGATTTCTAGAAATATGACTTTGTGTCTCTTTGAAGTTGAAAGATCGTTGAGTGTGTGTGTGCGTGCGCTCTTCCAATTAACGGCTATTGACGGCTTTATAATAAGTTATTTTAGACGCGATGAAAAGGGAGAGATAGAGAGAGAGGAGTGGGTGGGGGTGGGGAATGTCGTAGAAGAACAAGCGCGGATTCGCAATCGTTTGTGGCAGCGGTTTATTTTTACCACTCCAATCATTAAATACACTGAGTCGCCTCCCCTGACTCTTCAATAATTTTAATCTGTAAACCAGAATGTTATCTCTGCAACATTTCGTAACTTTTTATATCATTTGGAAAACATTTAAAACTATTTATCCTACTTATACTCATCGAAAGAAGCACCGCATACTCGTCGTGTCTGTTGCAGTGTCTGTATTACGTATGTTTATTATTTTGTACGCTTTAAAATGAAGATTCATGTGCTCTGTTCAGTATACAATTCTTTCCATACCTAAGGACTGTAGATATGACAACTGAAATGTTACTTTATGCCCAAGTATTTTTTTCTCTTTTACAATATGTGCGACAATTGTGTCAATATGTGCGACAATTTTGGACAGACAGACAGACAGACAGACCGACAAAGTGAGTTATAGGTTTGTGGCTTGAGCCACAAACAAACAAGCGCGGATTCGCAATCGTTTGTGGCGTGCG
>CM065685.1:7550321-7560321 GCA_017654935.2 Phymorhynchus buccinoides | reverse complement strand
AGATGGGGTCACATAGAGATGGGGTCACATAGAGACGGGGTCACATAGAGATGGGGACACAAAGAGATTGGGAGCACAGAGAGATGGGGTCACATAGAGATGGGGGCACATAGAGATGGGGCACATAGAGATGGGGTCACATAGAGATGGGGACACAAAGAGATTGGGAGCACAGAGAGATGGGGTCACATAGAGATGGGGACACATAGAGATGGGGACACATAGAGATGGGGACACATAGAGATGGGGACACATAGAGATGGGGACACAAAGAGATGGGAGCACAGAGAGATGGGGACACATAGAGATGGGGGTGCATAGAGATGGGGACACATAGAGATGGGGCACATAGAGATGGGGGTGCATAGAGATGGGGACACAAAGAGATTGGGAGCACAGAGAGATGGGGACACATAGAGATGGGGGTGCATAGAGATGGGGCACATAGAGATGGGGGTGCATAGAGATGGGGACACAAAGAGATTGGGAGCACAGAGAGATGGGGGTGCATAGAGATGGGGACACATATAGATGAGATACATAGATATGGGGGCACAGAGATGAGGACAAATAGATATGGGGACATATAGAGATTGGGCACATGGAGATGGCGGCACATATAGATGGGACGCATAGAGACAGGGGCTCATAGAGATTGGGGTCCAGGGATGAGGACACATAGAGACGGGGGCACATAAAAGACATATATGTATATAGGGACATACATATATTGGGGGCACATAGAGATGGGGGCACATAGAGATGGGGGAGAGCTGGGGGGCACACAGAGATGGGGGCATAATTAAATATATGGGGGCACATAGATATGGGTAGAGATGGGGGCACATAGAGATTGGGGCACACAGAGACGTGGGGGGGGGGGGGGGGGGGGGGATATTCACAATAATTCACAATTCATACATTTTACTGATCCAGGCCTTCTGCCAATGTCAGAGAGAGGGGGGTTACAGAAGGAAATCAACAATGACAACAAATCAACAGCGTAAACAACTGCATTACAAAGTGAACATCTATAAGAACCAAAACAACAACAACAAAAACATTACGGCAAATCATCAGCGCCAAAAGCTACATCGTGAAGTCAAACAGTCATGATCCATGCAAAGATTCAGTTAACTGATAGAAGATGAAGCTTCGTTACGGATCTTAAAAGCATCGGAAAGAAAATGAGCTAGTTACCAACCGCGATCGTAGAGAGCGGATTGGTAATGTTTTCACTCGTGTCTGAGGTGGTGTTTGTATGTTTGTTTGTATGTTTGTATGTATCCTCTCTAGCGTTTGAACGGATGGACTTAGGATGCTCACATTTTGCATGCGGGTCGGTAATGGAGAGATCTAGCCCAAGTTCGATAATGAAGGTCATGGGTCAAAGGTCAAGGTCACTGGAGCCGAAAATGTTGCCGCGCGGTTGGTGATTTAGCGTCTTAGCGCTCTAGTTTCAATGTACATTTGTAACTAAAGACGGGAGAACATAGAGATGGGGACACAAAGAGATTGGGGCACATAGAGACAGGAGCACATCAACACGACCCCGTTATAGCAACACGTCTGGTTGTGTCCATAATCTGTAATACTGGTATACAACGCGTCTGTTTGTGTCCATAATCTGTAATACTGGTATACAACGCGTCTGTTTGTGTCCATAATCTGTAATACTGGTATACAACGCGATTGTTTGTGTCCATAATCTGTAATACTGGTATACAACGCGATTGTTTGTGTCCATAATCTGTAATACTGGTATACAACACGTCTGTTTGTGTCCATAATCTGTAATACTGGTATGCGACACGTCTGTTTTGTCCACAATCATTAATGCTGGTATATTAGCCTCTTAATGTACGTCTGGGGAGTAGGGCCTACCGTATGTATGCAAGCGCGAACCATACACAACGCCTCTGTTTGTGAATATTACCTTAAAATGGGCACCCTCACGGATCGGTTTTTGCAAGAAACACATCCAAATCACCATGAAAACACCCTTTACAGAGTTTCAACACTCACTTTGCTCTGATTTCCTAGAAATCAAACCGTCAAATCGGCGATTCCTCCTTGGCGGAGGTGCTGGAAGTCAAATTATTTCACCCAAAGAGAAGGCGAGTGTCGTCTCTTTTCTAACGGCCGCCTGCGTTTAGACCAAATCGTTTCCACGAATGTTTTCGCAATACAAGGCTTTGCATTATCTTATCTTTTTAATTGTATACAGTTTATCTAAAGGAGTTTCGCTCACAACAAAGAAAGTAGCTGCAATTTTATTATTTTACTGCACTACAAAAAAAACCCGCTTCAACCACAATGAGTGATCGCCACCCACCCCAACCCAAATGGCTACTCTCTCCGGCATCTCCGCCAAGGAGGAATCGCCGATTTGACTTATAGGAAACCATAGCAAAGTGAGTGTTCCGATCCTTGAAAAGGCTGTCTTTCTGGTGATCTCAACATGTTTCTTACAAAAACTCATTCGTCAGGGTCCACCTTTAAATACTGGTATACCCGCCTTTTGTTTAATTAATGTCTGACAAGAAAACGCCCACCGCGTGTCAATGTGGATTTGAGCTACAGATGTATTTGTGTTGATACAAAACTGATTAATATGCGGGAAAGAGGGGCTGGGGAGTTTGGAGGGAAGAGGGGCGTTGGGAAAGACGGTTGGGGGGTGGGGGGGGGGGAGAGAGAACAGATGGGGTGGAGAGGGATATAGGGGATAGTGTTGTTCTGGGGCGAGTTTCACAAGGGCTAACGTTTCGTCGCGCTCGCTGAAATCGGCAAAAACGGTCTAAGAAACACACTTCGTTTGCTGATAGTTCGCATGGCGTTTTGCTCTATCAGTCGTATGGTGACAAGCGGCGAACTATCCGGAACTAGTAGGGGTTGAATACGGTTCTTGTTGTTGATTGGTCCATTACAGTTTGCTTAAAATAATTAAAAAAAATTGACCAATCAGACAAGAGCTTGTAATATTCTTCCGCAAACGCTTTTCTAAAAGTGTTTCTTAGGCCCCGTTTGCCGTAAGCGTTATTCGCGCGGCGACCGTTATCTACAGAAACTCGCCCCTGGTAATGTCTATAATGTTTCAACTCAGGGGGAGGGGTGTGAGTGACGTATATTTTTAGATAAGAGAGAATGGATGAGGAGTTGGGTACACTTTTGTAAACACATATTTTAATGCATATGCACTGGTTTGTTGTTATTTAAGAGTTTGGTTTGTTTCTTGTGTATGTGGTTAACGTGTCCGCAAGTCTTATATCCTTGTAAGCAGGAGGACAGATAAAACAGAAGTTGAAGTTGAAGTATATTGTAGGCCTACTTTGTATAGGAGAATACATAACTACAAAGTACCTACACATTACATTCATGTGTGTGTGTGTGCGTGTGTGTGTGTGTGTGTGTGTGTGTGTGCGTGTGTGTGAGTGTGCGTGTGCGTGTGCGCGCGTGCGCGTGCGTTCGCGTGGCTGCATGTGTGTGTGTGTGTGCGTGCGTGTGCGTGCGTGTGTGTATGTGAGTGCGCGCGTGCGTGTGCGTGTGTGCGTGTGAATATACAAACAAAGACAAATAAATGAGGCTGAAATTATTTATCATGATTATAGCAAACTGACAAAAACAAACGAACAAACAAAGAAAAATAGTCAATCTCTCAAACTGCAAAAAAACCCGTTAAGCTACACAAACCAAGACAGTGGATAAGAAAAGTGCCCATAATTACGACAAAGAGCAAGTCGATGAACGTGTCTCTGCATCGTATCATGTGACGTTTTTGTGTTTGCGTTTGCTTAGTTGCATTTCTTTTTAAAAAAATACATTCTCTCTGTGCGAAATGTATTGATATTTGCGGATTTTATTGTCTTGTCTTTTCTTTTCCTTATTCCTAATTTTAATACAACTAGGAATTCAGAATGGGGGGAGGATTTTCAATTGAATTTTGCCGAACTAACAAATGCAAGTTTTCATTTTATAACAGAGTTGTTAACCATTGGAATAACCTTCAAACTAACATTCATTTGCACAGGGTATTGACCAGTTCAAGAATCTTCTGGATGCAATTCCAAAATTCAGAGATTTTTTTTATATGATTATGACGATTGATCATATAAATTCAATATTTATAAAGCATACAATCAAACCGCTTACAGTGTTGTAATAAAGAGGGGGACGTTTAATAGGCCGCAAGGCCTAAGTTTTTTTAGCCTGTCCCTATTTGCCTACCTACCTACCTACCTACCTTATGTCACATTCACAAAGGGGTCAATTGCTGAAAATATGGTGTCGTTTTGTTTGTTTGTTGTTGCTGCTGCTGTTGATGCTGTTATTGATTTGTACTGCCATTTCTAATTCTAGAACAAAGGGGGAGTGGGGTGGGGGGGTGCGGGAGGGGGAGACATTTGCATCTATGTTTTTGTCTTTCAGATTTACTGTGTCTCTCTCTCTCTCTCTCTCTCTCTCTCTCTCTCTCTCTCTCTCTCTCTCTCTCTCTCTCTCTCTCTCTCTCTCTCTCTCGGTCGCTCTCTGGCGTGATTCATTGATTTAAATTCAATTAATTCAATTATTATTTGTATTTAGTTAGTTAGTTATCTATTTACCACTCATTCATTCTTTTTTTCTTTTAATTGCTTGGTTCAACATAGTTGATTTATTTTGTTTCAAATATTAAATTGAGTTATAATTTATTTGTGTTATTCATATTTATTGCTATCTTTTATTCTTCCCTATTGTAATCCCCATCACCATGACATGGGCATCATGGCCTGGTTCATTAACCCTTTCACCGCCAGCCATATTTCAGCAAAACAAATCCGTTAAATTTATCTGGGTAGAGAACAAAATCCATCTGCAGTATTGGGGATTGTTCTGTGACATACATAAAATAAGGTCTATCCTTACTTCCCAAAACTAAGACAATAGGGTCTTTGGATAATAGACCCCAATTTGATGCATTTTAATGACATAGGTGTTAAATCACTGTGGTGCTAAAATGCGACGTTGGCGGTGAAAGGGTTAAACCTTCCGAATTTCTCTCTCTCTCTCTCTCTCTCTCTCTCTCTCTCTCTCTCTCTCTCTCTCTCTCTCTCTCTCTCTCTTCTCTCTCTCTCTCTCTCTCTCTCTCTCTCTCTCTGTCTGTCTCTCTGTGTGTATCATTAACTCACTGTTTATTAGCAGCAGCCTTCTGTATTTGCGCGCGCGCGCGCGCGTGTGTGTGTGTGTGTGTGTGTGTGTGTGTGTGTGTGTTTGTGTGTGTATGTGTGATATATTAATGTGTTTGCGTGCATGTGTTGTGTGCAAATTGCGTATCATACAATATGCACAAATGTGTGTGTGTGTGGTGTTGTGTGTGTGTGTGTGTGTGTGTGTGTGTGCGTGCGTGCGTGTGCGCGCGTGCGTGTGCGTGTGTGCGTGCGTGCGTGCGTGCGTGCGCGTGCGTGCGTGTGCGCGCGTGCGTGCGTGCGTGCGTGTGTGCGCGTGTGCGTGTGTGTGTGTGTGTGTGTGTGTGTCTGTGTGTTTGTGCGTGCGCGCGTGTGTGCATGTGCGTGCATGTGTGTGTGTGTCATTATACACTTGTGTTAGTTTGGGGTCTTTTGTGGTGGTGTTTTGTTTCCGGTTTGGCATTTTGATTGACAGGACAAAGGCGTTTAATTTCCTACCACTAAACAAAACAAAACGAACAAGAGTCTTCAAGACTCACTCGAACAGGCACATATTATGGGACATTAATAGATATAAATATGTTGGGACGATCCTGGAGGAGGCACTGCAATACCAGGAAAGTCCCGAGCTTTTAATCAATGAATATGATTTTAGTCTGCTAGCAATCTGAATGAACGTTCGTGTCCTCCAACCTGTAACAGGCATATGTGAGGCACTAATAACTATAGAGATTGTGGGACAATCCTGGAGGTACTGCAAAACCAGGATAGTCCTGAAGGTGTTTTTTTTAATAATCGAGTAGATCACACCCACAACGTGAGAATAACTTCTAGCAATTAATGCAATAACAAGCCAACCCGTGGCGAAGGTGAAATCTCTTAAGTGTACATTGTATTAATTAGTCAAATCAATCAATCATTTAATCAATCAATCAATCAATCCGTTATTCCATCAATCAATCAGTTAATCAACCAATCATTTAATCAATCAATCAATTAATCAACCAATCATATGAATAGAGGTTGACTGATTGACTGACTGAATATAAATGTAGCAATTAATGAAATTGCCCTAAACTAGGTTTTGACAAGGAAAGCAACTCCATAGATGTACTATTCTCTAAATCACTAATCTAAACTGATTATATGTTTACAGTGTTCTTTTGTGTATTTCATTATTCAAATCATTATTGTTTGAAAGTTTGCATATACATCTATGTGTATGCAAAGTTTGAACAATGTACACCTTCTAGTTCCCGAGGAAAAAGCCAACGTTAAAGCTTGGGGATTGGAGCACGGACGTACCGACACACGCACGCACGCACGCACGCACACGCACACACCTACACACACACACACACACACACACACACACACACACACACACACACACACACACACACACACACACACACACACACACACACACTAACCATGTATATTATAATGTCTACTGGAAATAATTGATGCAGCTTCATCACCCTTTCAGAAATACTGCTTTTAACAAATAGAAACAACACAGTCATGGTGATGGTCAACACGCACAATACTATCCAATAGAATGACAATGAAATGCATTATGAAAATTAATACAGATGCATTAGTTCGATGACATCCTCAAAACTTTGGCTCGTGGTACTCTGTGCGGTCTCACGTTGCAATAATTAGGCAAACAATAACATCAATAAATGGTCATCGTGATGCGCAAATTGAAACGTGCGTTAATGGAGAAAACAAAATGGAATGATAGATTCGTTTAGAGACGTATATGTTACCGTACATATATGAAATCAGTAATTTCATGAAATTCCTAAAAATGTTCAGTATTTTCATGAAATTACTGTGACCCCCGGTAATTACATGAAATTACTTAACAATCCTAGACTGAGAGCTTATTACGACACACGTGATAATTAACCATGCACATGGTCATACCTTTTCTTCTTCTTAATTAATCAGGCTAGGATAGGGTCTGACAAATATCACAGTTTAGGAGATTCATGCAGTGATTAAAAAAACCCATCCAGTTTATAAAAGGTATATTACTACTATTTGTTTTGTCTTCAACTTGCCATTTACTGTCCCCCGAAGACGGAGTGCGACTGCTCACGTGGCGGGGTAATAAAAAACGGTCACGTACGTAACGTTTTCATCCCTATCTGATGCATTTGTACCATAGTGTTCAAAAGCTTCTGTTTTGGGGATAATCCCTGGAGTCTTTTAGACAGGGTATATCAGCAGCAACATCAACAACACAATACTGTGACTTTAACCAATTGAGGGGCTAAGTATGTGTTGACGCTTAAGTTTATTTAGTGCATTGTTTAGTTGTTATTGAAGTTACGTATATATTATTGTAATTTTAGGTTACGTTGACAAAAGTGATATGCTGCGGGATTGGTTCAAAACATAGTTAGCTTTTAGGATATGTTCACGCCATTGTTTTGTCGTTTATGAGTTTATTACCGTTATATTATTATCGTTGATGAGTTTGGTACAATTCAGTTTGTTCATAAGATTATGGGGTGAGGGATTAGCCTGCGATGTTATCATGTTCGTCTAGGAGCTTTCGTGTGTTGCAATTTGAAATGTCCCACTCTGGTTTTGTAAAACCGTCATTCGTGGCGTTGGCATTGACTGTGTCAGTGATAGCATTGACTGTGTCATTGTGTCAGTGATAGCATTGACTGTGTCTTTGTGTCAGTGATAGCAGTGACTGTGTCTTTGTGTCAGTGCTGGCAATGGCATTGGGTGTGTCCTTGTTTCGTTGATGACATACTTATGTTCCTCTTCCAGTGCTCTTGTGTGACAGCATCAACGTCATATTTCTTAACATAGCACTAGGGCATATCTTTTTTTTCACAACGCCATTAATGATTTTTGGGGGTTTTCTGTCCCATCTTCTGGGCCGTACAGTGGCGTTGCTCCCACGCCGCTCATTCCGAATCCCAATTCGCAGCCACACCTCGGTTTGTTCAAGTCGCAGAATCCGAAACCAGCAGCTCAAGGGGAGCGAATCTATGTTAGGCCATCAGGAGGCAACCAACCGAGGAGACACTGCACTGCATGCTGCTGAGTCACTTCGGTGGAGTTCAGTGGAGCCTGTTCAGGACACCACCTACTAAGCCCCCTACTGACAACACTATTCTCTTAGTCGCGGAGCCAGCGTGAGTGAGGTCCTCCTCCGAGGGTGCCACCACGACCGTCCACCGACAGCTCCCCAGAACACACTGATCCCCATGACTTTGACCCGAACGCACCAAGGCATAGACTGGATTGGAAACCGAAACTGAGGTCACCATGAGAGCAGGGCAGCGCCATGAGTGTTGATGGTGCTCAAAATTGGAAAATATAACTGAAATTTCAATGAATGGTTCATATCAAACAAGACAGTTTCAAAAAGATGCTGATTAACACAGAGATAACACACGTCTATTCTATCGAACCATACTTCGATCTAGACAATACAGTGGGTACAATATTATTTTGGCGTCAATTAATATACTACAAATACTGTTTTGTAGTATCCGGTTCCTATTTGGACTGCTCATTTATAAGCTGGGTATTTTAGAGCTCTGTATATCATCTATTTGTAACAGTTAGTGGTGATGACGCCTTTTTCTTCTCTTGTAATGAAAAAAGAAGTTCACATCTGATCCAAAGTGTGCTTCGTCCTTCTCTTCTCGTCCAACATTCTATTCTGATCCACCTTTCTTTTTTATCATATGCTTTTATGTTCTCTTCTGACTCAACCAGTCTAGTAACCATTTCCCTGCCTCACAGACACGTGTATTTCATCGATGATGTATCACCATATAATAACAAGCTTCAAGATACGTTTTGTCCTCAATGCTCTGAAGAACCCGCACTTGCGGGACATTCTCACAAGGACTCCTTCCTGTCATATCTCAATGGGCACCAAATCGAGAGCAGGTACGTGCCTTGTATGCTCAATGGATTTCCCTGTGCGCGCCTACACTTACATAGCATAGCACGGGCTTCCGAGGCTGGTTAAGGTCTGCTCTTGTGCTGGCAGGGCAGGTGGCGTCTCTGGGTCCCATCAGCACCTTCGGGTGTTTCTTGTTCATTGCTCGTCATACAGTAGTTTCTGATCCTCCCAGTAACTAGAGCATCAATACTCCAAAGAACAAACTGGCACACACTTGTAAGTCAGGGCAGTTTGTTGTCCCCCCTGTAGCAAAAGCATCAATACTCCGAAGAACAAACTTTCACGAAGTTGTTGATGTTGGCCCTATCAGGAAGAAGCTGCTCTTTCCCGATGATGGAATTCAGAGAAATTCTGGAACATTCCGTGGAAATATCGGACCCCGCCCCACCCCCACCCCCCCCCACCACCACCACAACTACTACCAGCCACACTGGGCAGAAGACCTCCGCCGCTCAGACCATAACCTGCCGAGGAGGGCAGTTGCGGCAGACGAGTGGTGAAAGGAGAAGAAGAGTAACCCACACCGGGGTTCTCGCTGTTTCGTGGACTCAGCGATCTCGTCAGTCGCTCCGCGCGTGAAGACCCCGAAGACTCCGAAGCTCGCGGGGTGATGCAAAGGTGGTGACCCCCGTGGTGAGAGTAGACTAGCCCCAGGCGGTTGAGTCTGTTTCCTGTTCCGCTCATGTGACTTCCGCTTCCGCTCCCGCCGCTCCTCGTGCGCTTGCGCCAGCGGTGCTGCAGGCAGTAGCAGCACAGAATGAACTCTCGCTTGAACTGAATGGTGAACGTGCCTGAAAGCAGAAGAAGCAAGCACAGGAGGAGCGGGTTAGTAAATGTGGAGCGAAAGCGGGAAGTCTGTTACACACATTGGCAGTTTCTCTTCTATTGGGGT
>CM065685.1:7542821-7547821 GCA_017654935.2 Phymorhynchus buccinoides | reverse complement strand
TCTTCTTTCAAAACTGGGCTGAAGACGCATCTTTTCAGAAAATATCTCTGTTAATTTATGTCTGTCCATCCACTGTCAGTCAACCTTGTAAAGATTTGTTTTTAAATTTTAAATAATTCTTGCTTTATTCGTGTTTTAAGTAGGTATTTTAAATGTGAGTTGTGTGAGTGCGATAAAGTGATTTTTTTTCCCTAATAATTTTAAGTACATGTATTTTGAATAATTATCTGTTCGTGTAAAAAACAAATGTCATGTAAAGCGCGGTGAGTCCTGCTGTGTCAGGATAATAGCCTTATATAAGATGTATTTATTATCATTATTATTAGGCACAAAACACAATTGTTATGCAAACAAGTGCAAACACCAGACCTTGCTGTTCAAAATGGGCAGACTTCATTCACAAAGAGTGACAGTCATTGTTGTTGTTCCATTGTGAATGTGATTCATTCAATGGCAAACTCAAAATGTCAAGACGCAACAAGCAGCTGTATCGGTGCCAGATTCCTTTACACCAGACATTAAGCACAAAACTACCTTCAATCTTTAATTTACAAAGAGCCACGCGTTCAGGTGTAATTCGAAAAGCATCAGTATGTCTTAACCGCTTAACCACCTATCAAGTTCCCAAGGCTTCAAAAACTATATACCAGCACAAAGCGATCTCTCTTCCACATCATTATGTGCCATTTTTGTTATCGCAATCTTGCTGTCCATAACTTATATTAGTTCAGCTGTAAAGAAACGGATTTTCCTATCAAACATAAACACTTTTTTTAAATCAAGGTCAAAACTCAATTTTCTTTCCAGAAATATATTCTTAAATCTCATTCTAGCAGAATCGTTTTACTCAAAACAAGCCCATATTAACCTGTCTTTTTTCCACTGGCAAAAAGTAACAAACGGTCTGATAGGAACTCATCTGAATTGCTGAATACTACAAAGTACCACATGCTTCCTGATTACTCCCAAGGCATCACAAGATCAAGTTCTCACAATACTTGTCAGTCGTCACGATGTCGAGAAGGGGATGAGTGAAGGGTGTAAAAAAACGGCAAGCAGGTAAACACTAAGAAACAAAAAGAATAAATATGTGTATATAAATATGGACACGTTTGCCAGAAGCCACTCCGGAAGTCCATCACATGAGCCTGGCAGCAGAGCAGGAGTGGGTGCTACCGTAGGTGGTTCTTCTCAGACCCAGCTTCCTCTTCAACCACAGGTTAAAACGACGTCGCTCTCTCCTGAAGGCTGTGGTAAACATGCCTGCAAAACCATCCCTACTCGTTAACTGTGCATGCATGTAGTCAAGTATTCTAGATGTGTCATGTTTTTACTTGCTAAGTCTTTTATTTATTAATGTGTTTTTTTAACAAAAGTATTTTAACAAAAAAAACTGTGATTTTGTTTTTACCTTGTGTTTGTAATCCTTTTTAATACGTGGTGAGATTTAACGTGGTGACAGCCCTGACATGGCCTTAGGTTGTCGACGGGGCTATAATTTTAATCTTAATCTTAATCTGTATTCGAGTCTGTCGTTTTCTTGCTATTACTTCCAGATAGCAGAGCCAGAGAAGTTGCTATTGTGGAGAGCCGGACTATCATTTGTTTTGTCCTTAGTAGAAACGACTCGCTGTTCACTAATTGTGAACATTAGTACAATCGGTTACATTCACTAAAGGGGCCGCTATGCTACATACAATTTGATCCCAATGCGACTCAATTTAACATTTCTGAGGCATGATTCCCATGAAACTCAACTGTCTACATGAATCTGATGAAATCCTACTAGTTGTGTTCACTATATTTGTTGTCCCCCGTACACAAATCTAACGAAATATCTATATTTTTGTATTAGACATTCTATTGTATTCATATACTGGGGTATATTTGAGCTTAGTGAGCGAAAATAGTACAATTATTTTTCGATGGAAGCATTTCACATGACATCGTCAAAATCCCATCACATTAGGGTCGAAACGTATGCAGTGTAGCAGGCCCTTAAAGCTCTACATTCTTACTTTCTAGTCCACTAGCAGTGCTATGTTAGAGGGCTATGTCTTTGGTTTCAACTTATTTTTGATACATAGCATAGCAGCAACTGTTTCTTGTCTTTTCTCCATTAAACATTTTTGCATCTCATTTCACCACGGATTATTAATTTGGTCTTACATTAAAGCTGCAAATAAATTGTCAAATCAGAGTTTTTACATTGATTCATTTACTTTTTCCCCCAATCATATTATGTTAATATTTTCTTACATTAAAGTTGCAAATACATTGTACGATCAGAGTTTTTACATTGATTCATTTACATTTTATTTTCCAAATCATAGAATGTTCATATTTTGCGGTTTCGACAAACAAAAATATGTGGTTTCAGAAATGTTTAATGTATTGGATGTAGTAAACGGTGAACTATACACTTCGTCTAAAGCCTTATGTATGCTGTAGATAATGACTCAAATAGCTGTTGATATTGGGTGACATTAGCTTGTGGCCAAAAGTAGAGTGAAAGATGTACAGTAAAATTGTTTTCTACAAAAACGAAACATCATGACACAGATTAGTCCATTATGGAAGACCTCAATTCAGAAACTATGAGGCATGTGTGCTGACTCTTAGTAGTGATGCAGTCAAACGAATTAGTTGACTTTTGAGGACTTTTCCCAACACCAGCTATCCCATAATATTTAAGTCAAGTCAAGTCAAAATCATCTTTATTGAGGGTTAAAGAATAAGCTAACAAAGCTTTTTTTCATCCTGCCCTCTTTTTTTTTTCTTTTCCAAGTCAAGAGAGAGGGAGTGTACCTTGGTATTTGGTATTTCGTACTTTATAGTCTGACAGAGGTGTCTCTGTTAAATTCTGGGTTTAGTGTGTACTAAGTGCATGGGTACACGGGACCTGGGTTTATCGTCTCATCCAAAAGATTCCACGTTCAGACCATAAGGCCTAGTGCAGAGTGAGATGACTAATATTTAAGGCCAAGAGAAAGGTAGTATACCTTGGGAAATATATTTCGTATTTGGTATTTCGTACTTTATAGTTTGACAGAGGCGTCTCTGTGAAATTCTGGGATTAATGTGTGCTAAGTGCATGGGCACACGGGACCTCTGTTTATCGTCTCATCCAAAAGACTCAACTGACGTTCAGACCATAAGGGGAGGCCTAGTGCAAAGTGAGAGGACAAATCCCCTGTACCCAAATCTCCTGTATGCCTTGGGTAAGGCATTTCCATGCTAAACAAAAAACCAAAAAACTAGCCCATCCATCCAAAGTAGCAACTGCTATCTGGTATTCACAGTCAGAAATAACAGACAAGTACAGAGTTAAAAGAATGTAGCATAATGAATCTGTGGGTCTTTCGTACAAATAGTTCCCCCACCTTCTGGAAGTTCTGTGCTTATAACTTCCTCTAATCTGTCACTCTCTTTGACTCTGCCTTTTCCCTTTGCTTACTGTCATCTGCTACCATTCTATCTTACTGGTCCATTCTCCTGCCATTTTTTCCCCCCTCTAAATTCTTACAAAGATTTCTTCAGCCGAAGACGGACATGCTGCATGGCCTAACTATTTTTGTTAGTTAGGCGCATAACGGCAGCATGACGCATCTACGCTCATGTGACAGGAAACAGTCTGAGCGAACAAAGAAGAAAAAAAAGAAGAAGAAGAAGAAGAAGAATTTGAAGAAGAAGAAGAAGAAGAAGAAGAATTAGAAGAAGAAGAAGAAGAAGAAGAAGAAGAAGAAGAAGAAGAAGAGAAGGAAGAAGAACAAGAAGAAGAAGAAAGAACAAGAAGAAAGAAGAAGAATATGTTAAAGGACAGATATAAGACAAGGGGAAAGGAAAAATCTCGTGTTCCCCCATGACCACAGTTACGACAGTCCACATATATTTTACATAGGGTGGTGGTATTATGCATTTGGATCTTTTACTTACACCAGTGAGGTTCCCTCTCCCCCTGTCTACATACAATGTACTCACCGTAAACTATAGGATTGATGCAGGAGTTGCTGACGGCGAAGAGAAACAGGCCTCTTTGGATCTTGGGGTCAATCTTCGTGGCTGACTCCCTGGGTGATAGCCACAGGAGGACCAAAAACAAAACAGCCAAGAATGAATCACAAATTGTGCTTTATAACATAATACTTATACGATCCTCTACTGTAGTCTGGAACAGACACATATAGGATATTTTTAGAGTACAAAGATGGTGGGAACGATAGTGGCTGCAATGCCTTAAGGCAGTGCAAACACCAGTAAAGTCCCAAGTTTTTAAAACAATACAGATAGGAAGTTGAGCTAACAACAACAGGAAGCAAATAGAATAACATGGTAAATAAAATGAACGAAGCTGTGAAGAAAGAAAGAAACAAAAGAAAGGAAAGAAAGAAAGAAAGAACGAAAGAAAGACCGAAGGAAATTATAAAAAAATTGTCAAATGACAACAGAAAGTAGTTGTGTCTTTTAACGCATGAGAAAGAGGTGTCCCCATGGTTCAGTGCAGTGTATTCGTAAAAGGCTAAATCAAATCTGAATTAATATGCCCACCAGCATCTAAACCTTGGCGTTTTGGTGTTTGTTGTTCATCAGAGAACGAAATGCTAGCGTCACTATTTAACGACCCCCGACCACCAGCGTCACGTTGTTCAAAAAAAAGCATGTTTCCAACGGTGTGTTCCCATATAATAGATGGTAGATAAAATCTTAAGGAAATCTTCCAAGCATAAAAGGCGGGAATGTAGAAACGTGACGGCACAGGTGGAGGGGATCTGGATCCGACTCATGGCCTGCACAAAAGTTAGGATGAATGACCCTGATCCGGCTCATGAGCGTTTTCAAGATATTTTGATTTGTAACCAGCTTCCAAGCGCCACAACCAAAACTCCCAACCATAACCTACTTTCACGTTTGCTTTGAAACTGACCTTCTCTTAAAATCACCAACATTGCCAGAATTACATTCAGGTTGTGTGTGTGGGTGTGTGTGTGTGTGTGTGTCTG
>CM065685.1:7541003-7542321 GCA_017654935.2 Phymorhynchus buccinoides | reverse complement strand
GCGAGCAAACGAAATGGTTATCTCTTGATCGAAGAAAGATAGACTCCATATTAACTAACTTACATAATACTAATATGTAAAAAGCGTCTGTCTGTCTGTCTGTCTCTGTCTGTCTGTCTGTCTGTCTCTCTCTCTCTCTCTCTCTCTCTCTCTCTCTCTCTCTCACTCTCTCTCTCTCTCTCTCTCTCTCTCTCTCTCTCTCTCTCTCCTCTCTCTCTCTCTCTCTCTCTCTCTCTCTCTCTCTCACTCTGTGTCTATGGCTCTGTCTCTGTCTCTCTGTCTGTATCTCTCTCTCTCTGTAAACGAGTTAAACACAAACCTAAACCACCCTGGATAACAAAAGATATTGATAACGAAATGAACAACAGAGATTTGCTCTGCAACTCTAAAAATCAAGATGAATTTCATGCACAGCGAAATAAAGTTACTACCTTGTTACGCAACTCCAGGAAGAAATATTTTCAAGATTTAGCAGGCTCTAAAAATGATTCGAAATCTTTATGGAAGGCAATCAACTGTATCACAAACAAACACGTTTCTCAGAAACAATCCACTTCCAAAAACATATCCACTGATGAACTTAACGAACACTTTGTCAATGTAGCAAACAAAATTATTCTAAATGACAAATCGACACAAAATGACTTAAAGGAATTAAAGGATTTTTGCAAAGAAAAACAGATTAACACACCATTGACCATACCACCCCACCCATGGCGGTATTTGATGTTTATAACAGTTTAATTAAAATCAAACAGTCCAAATCAAAAGGCTTAGACGAAATTGACAGTAAAATAATAAAACTCAGTGCACCATACATCACAGATACTTTAACCTACATATACAATATTTGTATTGACAAAAACTACTTCCCCAAGCACTTCAAAACTAGCAAAATAATTCCTCTTTATAAATCAGGTGAACAAAATGACCCCTCCAACTACAGACCCATCTCAATTCTCTCTGTCCTCTCAAAACCACTAGAGCAGCACATCAACAGTCACATCTCATCACACATTAAAACGTTTGACCTCCTACACCCAAATCAATCGGGCTTTAGAGAAAATCATTCATGTCATACAGCTCTTGTAAATCTGGTCGATCAATGGCTTTCCAATATTAATAATGATGAATACACAGCAGCCGTCTTCGTTGATTTTGCCAAGGCTTTTGACACGATAAACCATGCTCTACTTCTTCGTAAACTATCAGTGTATAATTTTTCAACCGATGCTATTGCACTCCTGTCATCATTCCTTAGCTCCCGTCAACAATGTGTTTCTATTGATAATAAAATTTCAAACTTTCGTTATTCAAA
>CM065685.1:7526003-7528503 GCA_017654935.2 Phymorhynchus buccinoides | reverse complement strand
TGCAACCAGAAGCGCGCCACGCATTTGGGGTTTTTTTGCATGCGATTTTTGTGTGATTGATGAGGAAGGAAGGGTGGGGGTGGGTGGGGGTTAAATTTTGACCAAATGACAACTTTTTCGCTGCCATTGGGTTTAACGTGTGCTGAGTGCATGGGCACACGGGACCTCGGTTTATCGTCTCATCCGAAACACTCCACGTTCAGACCGTTAAGGCCTAGTGTGAAGTGAGAGGAAAAATCCCCTGTACCCAGGTTCGAAGTCGGGTTTACTTGACACGAGGCGAACGCGCTACCACCTATAGACTTAAGGGACAGCCACACTGCATACGATTTAACCCAAATGCGATCCGATTGTGACGATGTCTGTGGGTCATGATTCACGTGAAATACTTCCCTCTACAAATAATTCTACTATTTGCGTTCACTATCCTCATGTAGACCGCAATACACGAATCAAACAACAAATGCTCCAAACAAATAGATGATTTTGACAAAAAAACAGATGCTTGTGGCAAAAGAAAAGACCATCTAACCCTAACCCTATCCCTAACCCTAACCCTATCCCTAACCACGGGAGGAACCAAGAAATAGAGCAGGAGGGTGTAAATCTACATATTTGCCGAGAAATCGATGTACAAAGCCATGCACTTATACTATTTTTTTGCTGGAACCATTCCTTTCTTTGGTTGATAAATTGTAAGTCATGTTATAGTGAACATAACTAGTAGTATGTACCCATAAAATATGAGTGCGTGTGTTCGCGCGTGTGTGTGTGTGTGTTGTATGTGTTTATGTTCGTGCGTGCATACGTGCGTGCACGCGCGAGTGTGTGTGTGTGTGCATGTGTGTGTGTGTGCACGTGCGTGGCTGTTGTATGTGTCTATGTGAACCTACGTGCGTCTGTATAATTATCGGCCACCCCCTCACCCCTCCCACCCCCACACCCCACCCCTACCCCAGTGCGTCTCGTGTCTGTGTGCTATTCCAGACATCAACATGTAAAGTGTGGAGTTCGCCATGTGACACTAACAGCTTTTAGTCTGCAGAGTGGTCCTCCTTACCACTGGAATCAATACTCAAACTTTGGATGATTTTTGTTTTTCTTAGCACGCAGACGCTACAGATATAGACAGACACACACATGGAGAGACATACAGACATAATAGACATACCTGTTTTTAACACACGCATTGAAACATACGCAGGCGCGCGCAACCACACGCACGCACCGACACATACACATACACTTGGTCATCCTTTCAAAGCAAACAGCTATGGCGCCAGACTAGGTCGACTGAGGTGTGTCAAAATAGAGCCCCCTCGGCGTGCCTTCGAACATTTTCAACTTTCTGGAATTGCGTCTCTTTTAACTAGTGCTTTGCATAAGAGGATAATGTAAACTCACAAGGGATTAAATCGAAGAGATACGACAGAGGAAGGGAGACCCACTGGGCTCTGTTTTCTTTGCAGAATATCCAAATGAATTGCAGCAGTGTGGTGATTTGCACTGCCATGATACAGTAGGTGTCCTCAGATACTCATGTATGGACGACATGTCCAAAGCGCCTTTGGGTAAACAGGTGTATATGTTTTAATCTGTTGTGATGGCTCTTCTCTGTAGAGAGGAACTGAGGCCACATGACAGTCAGTAGAGAAGACACATAGCAACCATTTCGTTGGTTGGGGGTTTCAGTAATCCGTTTCCTGTGGAATTGTACCAAGGGGCCTCATCTTGAAACACCCAAATGATGATTGGTTACTTTGTTTCTGGGTCAAACTGATACACACATATTCAATTATTAGTCACGATGTCTCAGCTGCCACCTGACGTCCATCCACTAAAAATGTTGCAGTGTTTGGGTGCATCATTCAACCCTACCCCTCCTCCGACCTTCAGTAACCTGATGGGTCACACAACGGTCATAACGGTTCTGAAGATCCACGTATTCATGTAAAATGTTATCAAGGCTTCCCGTTGGAATGCCTATTGCGTTATTTATCTCGTCAGCACTTATTTGAAAATTATTTTCAACACACTGGCTACAGTTTTGACAGTTACAACGATCCCTTGACAATTGCAACGGTCACTCTCTTCTAGCTTTCGTCTGCTAAAGTGGAAATACTTGAATCAACGTTAGGCTGTTGCTTTTAATAGAGCAAGCACACACAAAAACAATTTACCAACGTGTGATATATTTCTTGAATGTCTTTCCTTGAGCATAATCGTATAACATCATAGGTAAACAAATATCGGATTGAAAGTGACTGTCTCAGCTTGGGATCAGCGGTCAACTTGGTGGACAGTTTGCTTTGCACACCGGTTTTGGTCAGGTGAAAACAATATGAAAATTTGCTATAGAAGTGTCATGTTAACCGTCTGTCTTATAACATCATTTGCAATTCTGTGATGTCCACAGAATGTGTGTACAGAGAATGTATGTATGTGTGCATATGTATGTCTGTGTCTGCGTGTCTGTCTGCTTGTCTGTCTGCTGTGTGTG
>CM065685.1:7508503-7523503 GCA_017654935.2 Phymorhynchus buccinoides | reverse complement strand
TGATTATTTGACCCCCTTCCACCTGAATTTGCCCCTATTGGGGGGTAATTGATTATTTGACCCCCTTCCACCTGAATTTGCCCCTATTGGGGGGTAATTGATTATTTGACCCCCTTCCACCTGAATTTGCCCCTATTGGGGGGTAATTGATTATTTGACCCCCTGCCACCTGAATTTGCCCCTATTGGGGGGTAATTGATTATTTGACCCCCTGCCACCTGAATTTGCCCCTATTGGGGGGTAATTGATTATTTGACCCCCTGCCACCTGAATTTGCCCCTATTGGGGGGTAATTGATTATTTGACCCCCTTCCACCTGAATTTGCCCCTATTGGGGGGTAATTGATTATTTGACCCCCTTCCACCTGAATTTGCCCCTATTGGGGGGTAATTGATTATTTGACCCCCTTCCACCTGAATTTGCCCCTATTGGGGGGTAATTGATTATTTGACCCCCTGCCACCTGAATTTGCCCCTATTGGGGGGTAATTGATTATTTGACCCCCTGCCACCTGAATTTGCCCCTATTGGGGGGTAATTGATTATTTGACCCCCTGCCACCTGAATTTGCCCCTATTGGGGGGTAATTGATTATTTGACCCCCTGCCACCTGAATTTGCCCCTATTGGGGGGTAATTGATTATTTGACCCCCTGCCACCTGAATTTGCCCCTATTGGGGGCAAATTGAGCCAGGGACAAAACGGGACACACATAATTAAGAGCCGTTGCTGTCTCTGAGAGCCTTAGAAAGCCCCTGCAAAGTAACGTCGTGCTCTCAGAAGGCGATCGATGTTAATAACCCTTCTATTATGCCATTGTGGGGCAAATCCCGGACATTTTCTAGCGGGGAGAAGGTGATAAATGAGTCGATTTAAGCATCTCATAATAATAATAATAATAATAATAATAATAATGGGAATTTATATAGCGCTCTTGACCTCATTGCGCTTTACAAACAAGAACATTAAAGGCAAACAAATAATCAATCATTACAAAGTAAATTAAAGACGATCAACATTATCTTACTTCCTCACACACACACACACACACACACACACACACACACACACACACACACACACACACACACACATATATATACACACACACACACACAAACACACACGTACGCGCGCGCGCACGCGCACACACACACACACACACACACACGCGCACGGATCAAACTATGCATGCCCACTCATTTACATAATTCTTCACATTCTAAGCACAATGAGATAACACGAAAACAGGCTTGTATTAACGGACAAATACAACACTGATACATTACATAATATAAACGGATAACAATACAGATATAAACACGCACGCACGCACACACACGCACGTACGCACACACACGCGCGCGCACACACACACGCACAAACACACACACGCACAAACACACACGCACACACATACACTTGCACACACGTGAGCACGCACGTGCGCACGCTCGCACACACATATAGAGAGAGGGGGTTATACAAACACACACACACGCACACGCACGCACACACACACACACACACACACACACACACACACACACTTTCTCTCACACACAAAAAGTGGGAGTGAGAGAGAGAGAGAGAGAGAGAGAGAGAGAGAGAGAGAGAGAGAGAGAGAGAGAGAGAGAGAGAGAGAGAGAGAGAGAGAGAGAGAGAGAGAGAGAGAGAGAGAGAGAGAGAGAGAGAGAGAGAGAGAGAGTTAACGAACGAACGAACGAATCTTTTTGAATGTTGGTAAATAATTACCACAGTACAGGTTTGTTTACATTTCCCCTACAACAAATCAAAAAATGTTAGGTAAAAAAAAACATCAATTAGACATATTTGTTAATACTAATTATCCACACAGCCAGACACAAACACACACGCACGCACACACATACGCATGCGGACTGAAACACACTCGCACACGCACGCACACGCACACGCACACGCACACACACACACACACACATACGCACACACACACACACACACACACACACACACACACACACACACACACACACACACACACACACACACACACACACACACACACACACACACACACACACACACACACGAATCGTAGAATAACAATACAACTCTCCCTTCCACTCATCGTTTTGTTTTTTGTTTTTCGATGTGTGTGTGTGTATTTTTGCTTTAGAATAGTGGTCTGCACCAGTATATGTTTTCACCTAAATACCAGAGTAACACTGACCCTTAAAACGATATTTCAGGGGTGACAATAAATCCCTGTATAAAATATTCGTTACTGTTTCAAGGAAGAAAACAAACAACACAACATCAGCCAAACAAAGTAGTAGTATTTTCATCATGGTGCATTGCTTCATCCCTTGGAAAGATCTCCCTTGCGAGGAGGCAAATAAATGAAAGAGAAAAAAAAGTAAAACAGATGTTCCTACTTTCTTTTTCTTCCAGTCAACATTTCTTTGTTGTTTCTCTCTCTCTCTTGTGCACGCAAATTGAGTGCGATACCTTGTCAGTGAGATACATGTTGTGTATGTGATTGCGAACAAAAGTGATTGAGCAAATGGCATGGATTAAGATAGATGGGGTGAGTGAAAGAGAGAGAGAGAGAGAGAGAGAGAGAGAGAGAGAGAGAGAGAGAGAGAGAGAGAGAGAGAGAGAGAGAGAGAGAGAGAGAGAGAGAGAGAGAGAGAGAGAGAGAGAGAGAGAGAGAGAGAGAGAGAGAGAGAGAGAGAGAGAGAGAGATTCTCCATTCCACTCCCATTTGCTCATAGTTTTGTTTTTCTTTAGTTTTTGTTTGTCCTTTGTTTTGTGTAAATAGTGGCCTGCACCAGGATATGTTTTCACCTAAATACCAGGGTAACATTGACCCTTAAAAGGATATTTCGGGATTGAGAAAAAATCTCTGTATAAAATGTTTGTTACTCTTTCAATGAAGAAACAAACAACACAAAACCATCCCAAAAGACGAGGCGGCAAAGAAAAGAAAAGAAATTCAAAATACGAAGTAATTCACCCCCAAGATTTTCATACTTTCTTATTCTTCCAGTCAACATCTCTCTCTCTCTCTCTCTCTCTCTCTCTCTCTCTCTCTCTCTCTCTCTCTCTCTCTCTCTCTCTCTCTCTCTCTCTCTCTCTCTCTCTCTCTCTCTCTCTCTCTCTCTCTCATAAACAAATCTAAGAACATTTTCACCAGAACATAATTATATCAATCTTTCACCGTCTTTGTGCGAAGTTTCATATTAACGGAGAAATTACCATATACATTATATTAAATTAAACAGCTAATTGCTGTTCACATGTTCACGTTGTTTTACCCGACATTTTGTTCCGACTAATGTTCGAGATGTGAATATGTGTAGCAATTTTTTGAACATTTTCATCAGAACATAATTATATAAATCTTCCACAGTCTTTGTGCGAAGCTAGATATTAACTGAAATTATCATATACATTATCTTAAATTAAACAACCAATTGCTGTTCATAATGTTCACTTTTTCTTGAACTGACATTTGTTTCCTTCTAATGTTCGAGATTTGAACATGTGTAGCAATTTCTTCTCTTGTTCCTGACGCTGCTGTTGACCTTTTACAGACCATATGAACAAAACGGGTTTGAAAACGGAGTAACACGGTACTGTAAACACAACCATAGTGTCGTAAAAGTTACTGAAACTACCATCACATAAACTCATTATCCTAACGATTCCAAGTAAAAACCAAAACCCAGCATTGGTGACAGACACTCTTCGCACTGCATGCACTGAAGAATAGGCTAACTGTTTCGTAAAGGTAAGTGCTATCCTGTGTTTCGGCGTCTTCAAGAAGAGAATAAATTGACCAGTTCCTATTACCAGGCCTGAAACAAAGTTGACGGCAACGAGGACTGTGAACCAGTTGAACGTTTGTTCTGACTGAGGATGGTCAGTTGATACCAGACGACACAGACCTGACTGTCCTTGGAGACCCCAGTGTGCCAGTCCAGAAAGAAATGGGATCAATGACAGCAAGATTCCGAACAGCCACACACCGAGAATGACCAAAGGTGTGTTGATTATCGAGAAATGCTGAAGAAAACTAAAGATAGCGATGTGACGAAATGTGCAGAGTAAGATCATCATCGGCGATACCGTCACAGATAGCATGTAAAGGAACCCGGCCAGTTTGCAAGCGCTACTTTGTGTCCAAGCCTTTTCATTCTGTAGATACATTCCCTGAAACGTGAGGTCTGCTGCCACAGTGATGCTGACGTGGCATCCCATACATAAATCGGCAAAGTGTAAGTGACTAACAGCCATCATGAACTGACTTCCCGCCATTTTGATGATAACAGGTGACGTCACAAAACATCCCACGTGACCTACGACGTTGGACACAGTGACCAGCCAGAAGAAAGCCCTGGCCAGGTCAGAGGTCAGTAGTGTTGTGCAGGAAGGCAGCACAGTGTCTGGAGAAATGCACTGGACTTCTGTAGAGTGTTTGGGAAGAAAATGTTCACAGCATAGTCTGTAATTAGACGAGTACACTCGCTGTAATTCAGAAGATCTCAGCATCATATCTGGTGGGAAATTTCTGATAGGGTTGTTTCTTAAATCCAATTCTTTGAGTCGAGGTATGTTTTTGAAACCTTGAACGCTAATTGTTGTAACAGCGCAAAATGACGTGTTCAATATTTGCAAACAAGGAAAATATATAGATTCGTTGTTGTGAAGAATATTTACAAAAGTATGGGACATTTCTAATTGATGTAAAGAATAAATAACTTGTTTCGATTTACTTATGATTTGGTTGAGGGGATTGTGTTCTATATGAAAACTTTTAAGATTCTTGTGCTGTAGAATAATATCAATAGTAATAGTACTGATATTGTTATGAGATACATCAATATATAACAGATTTTCCAAATTAGTTTTTGAAATGTTATTCATCCAACAATGAGATAAAATCAGATGAACAATGTATGCATTTGCCTTAAAATCGACAAGAGACATATTGGTGCCTGTTCCGTTCACATAACGTAGATTTGGAAATTGACTTGACAAGAAAGGTTGTGAGCACGTGAAAACATGACCTTGACATTGGCATCCTTCGGGGCAGCTCCTGTCGCACATCAATTCGTCATCACGTTGTGGACACTGACCCCAGCCATCACACAGGTGATCTGGATGCACACAGATTCCAGAAGACCGACATTGGTAGAAGCCAGGACACTTCATTGTCTCACACTCATGTTCATCCTCTCCATACACACAGTCATTAAATCCGTTACATCTGGTGTAGACAGGCAGACAGTAGAGCCACTCGGACGTACAACGGTAATGACTAGAGGGACAGGAGTCGTGAGATGTCATCCGCTGTTGGGTGAAATAACCCGTCCCGTCAAGATTCACGAAAGCTGGGTATTGCTTCACGTATTTGTCTTTCACAGGAATGACATATGTGTCATCATCGCTGCATCCAACTTCATCCGAGTCATCCACACAATCTGAGAACTGATTGCATCGTTGACTGTATGGCACACACTGACCGTTCAAACACCGAAAACCGTTACATGATATTTCACAGAATGATTCGTCTTTTCCATCTGTGCAGTCGGGTCTGAAATCGCAAAGTAAAGTATGGTGCACCACTGTTGTGTCATCATCACACATATATTGTACATAGTTGTATTGTTTGCTTTCACAATGCTTGTGGCCATTCAGTTCACAACTCGCATTGGACAAATGGTAGGGTTTTGCATCTGTCTTTTTGTTACATTGGCTCTTGGCGTCCTTCAACAGAAACGTGTGGGTGATAGCATTTGAAGAGCAAAGAGACAAACCCTGACGTGTGCACTGATGGGAACCTTTAGACCACCATGCCCCTGGAAATGACAACTGGGTGTGAGAGTTTTCATGGGACTGTAGTGTGTGTTCACATACAATGAATCTCACCCATTTTGTATAAACGTCCGTTCCAATCATGTCATGAGTGATGTATGTTCTTTGAAAATTCCTTGATATAAGCAAGTCTTCGCTTACATGGAAGTGGCCCATGTTGTAAACCAATGTACCGTCACACCATGCAATAAACTTACTGTAGACAAACGGCACGTAACGCCAGCCTGAACACAAACCTATCCCCACTTTAAACGTGATGTAGTTTGACAATAACGTTCGAAAATCTAATTTTTCTTGCGTTGTTTTTAAAGACGAAAGCCGTTGGTCTATTTGACGGCACTCGTGATCAAAAATTCCAAAAGGCAGAATATATCCTTCTTTATCAATCAATTTCAAACATTTGTTGTGTGATGCCACCATTCCATTACAATCGGCACTGCTGAAGGGGCACTTGCCTGTTTCATCCCGTCCATCTTCGCACTGTGTATAGTGATTGCAATGCAGGTGAGGATCCAAATCAGAATAGTGGTGGTGAGAACAGTTGAAGAAACCACTCGGTAACTTGACAAACTCTGTCATCACTGGAAGCACAGACACTAGCAATGCCATACCCCCATGCCTGGAATTTGAGTGATACATATGGATCTCGATATGGGAGGTGTTGATGATTGTAGACAATGAACTAATATTATAACAGATATTTCCTCTTTCTTCCTTGCCTGCATCTGTTGAGTACTTTAACCTTACACGAGGAATTGCATAGCGAGTCCACGTCTGAAATTGTGGTGCTTTCTTGATACTTATGATGAATATTTGATTGATTTTGGAGTCATCCGTAAAGCGCATAATATCCCTACGATATGTTCCCATCAGATATGGTGTGACCAGCCATGTGGAATGTTTGACTACGTGCTTCACGACGAAATTACTGTAATTAACAGCCTTGATTTCAACGTCAACACCAGGAATGCCTGTGCTTGCAATCAGCATTTGATTGAATACTGCGTCAACAAAACTCTCCTCCCGATCGTGAAAATCACACCCTAGACGAAACACATAAGTTGATTTTTTCAAAGGAGAGATTTGAGTTTGCCACTGACTAGACAGGCAGTCATACGACCGGCGTTGAACACATGCTCGGAAGTAGCTTCCCCTTGCAACTTGCACATGGACTTGACAGAAAGGGGTGAGGTGGTTACATAGTCCGTGCATCACTCCCTGGCCCGCGGTGTACGGTAACTCTTGGCTCTCACAACTCGATGCGTTGGTTTGAAATACGGTGAAGTTGGTGATCCTTTGAGACAGGAGATGCTCCACACCAGGGCAGGATTCAATGACGGCTGATGGGAGGACAGTGTGTGCAGTATTCACAACAGTGTTCACACTGTCAGTAGTGACTGTCACGAAAAATATAACTGATTAAATGTAAACGTAGATTAAACAGAAATAGAAATCGTTATGCACCTCAGTCTAGTTCACGCTTATTTATCACATTATGCCATCTTGGAACCTGCTGGACAAAAGCATGACCCTGTCCCTCCAATAAACGAAATAAACAATGCTAAGGTGGTTAACTGTCAATTTAAAAGAGTACTCAACTCCCATCAAAATCAACTATGGCATCAACTGCATAGCTGTGTCGTGATTGCTGTATTAGGGTGTAAGAACAAACCAGGGACATGCCTTTATTATTGAAGTAGTTTCTGGTAGTTTTTATGTGTGCTTTGTTTCTGCAGAGCTTGGTAGTTGGTTATGGACATTCTATTTACAATTATTAAGAGGTTAGTGCCAGGAATCATCAGAAGGCAGTAACAAGGTGGGCATGCACTAACACTTCATGTCACTAACCTCTTAATAATTGTAATTAGAATTTCACCTCACTAACGTGAATTTACTAACTTACTAATTATTATTCGGTTAGTGACATATAAAGTGGTAGTAGTGACATATCAGACTTTAGCACTATGTCTAGAGGACTTGCAGTGCACAAGTCACATGAGGTTTACCAAAGAAACCACTGTCAATTTTATTCAGTTATGAGGAGTTCCTTTCCTTACCTCTTAACACTTTCAACACAAACCCTCTCGCTGCTCTGTATTCCCCCATGACACTGCCGTCATGGAGTAGAAATTCCTTCAGGACACCCGATTTTGGCCCTTTTCAATAAATTATCTTAAACAATCTGGAGATCACAGTGACATCATTTTTAAATAGCGGTTTAGAATTATCGTTAATCTTTTAAATGATCTAAAAGTCGAAACCCAATTCGTTATTGCGTGTTTAACTGGATGAATTTAAAGCAGCCACACCACTGTTGACTGTTGCTAACATACTAACAGCGTGTCGGCAACGGTAAACTCGGCCGTTACTAGTATGCTAGCGGCGTGTTGCGAAAACGTTAAGAGGTGACTGTACCTTCCATACCTCAGATTGTGTTCCTCGCCGGATAAATCCCAAGGAAACCCGGGTGATACTGTATGCTAAGACCACAAGAATGTCTAAGTCACATGGTAACTGAGATTTCATGCCTGTTGTAGACTTAATGACAAATGATCTGTCATAAGGCACTAATGATCCGTACTTACCCCCCTACAGGCCCAAACCAAAACATACAAATCACCAAGTGGATGAAACAAACAGACACAAATACACATTAATCACAAAGTGGAAAGCTAAGTAACATTCTTTGGAAATAGTTTCCACCTTATCTTCAACCTCATCCACAGGCTTGGTACCACCCATAACACAAGGGTTCCCAGCTCCCCACTGTAGTTTGGTACACCAAACACACCCAGCGTTAGATCAACCTGGAACCTAAGCAAGTTGCAGCTGGGGACTTTCACTCAAATCATGGTGTAATCAAACACGAGGGCCTAACGTTTTCGGTAATTTAAGACAAAACACAATCAATATGCTCTTACATCTACTAAATTGCAATAAGGTACTAGGCCTACGTATGGACAAAGTTAATTTGCTAGCTCCAGGGAAATATGTGCACATCCTGCCTTGGGCTTATTTCCGCACAAACTGCTTTTGGGCATCTGCTTTTCGCCAGATACTCACTCATATGTTACTACCACTTTATATGTCACTAACCGAATAATAATTTAAGTCACTCAGCACTGGTCAGTTGCTTCCCTTTACATCCATTCAGGACGGGCCATTCGGTTGGGTTCGAAAACACATCACCACAAAAAAGTTGTGTGATGTTAGGGTACGATATTTCCATAGAACATCATGCGCTTAACAATGAAAACATATCTTCGTCATTTTTCTCCTATTGACGAAAACGGCTTACGGATCTCTCTCTCTCTCTCTCTCTCTCTCTCTCTCTCTCTCTCTCTCTCTCTCTCTCTCTCTATATATATATATATATATATATATATATATATATATATATATAAATAGTATGCTTTGATAAAGCTTTTCTGTGTCCAATGTCTTTATTTGTGAACCTCAGAAACAAAACCAGTTAACGTTAACTTTGAGTAATGTTCCGTGTTCAAACAAAAATAAAAAAATAAAAAAAATAAAAAATTATATAAAATTGTGCTGATTTACTTTTTCTCCCAATGGGGGAGGGACAGTGCCTTATGCAAAGACAGCTGTTTCGACCTAAGAGAAGGTCTCATCAGTTTGCATGATCGGCCTGCAATTTGACTGTCCAGTGGATGCCAACCTGAGCAAAAAAGACATTCTACAAGAGAATGGTGTCCTCTTTGCATCAAATCGAAAATCCATAATAAAAGCAAACCAGCACAAAGTTAAACCAGAAATAGTAAAAATCTTATGAAAATCTTATGTAAAATGAACAAAATAATAATGTTCTGAAATTTTAATTTCAAAACCTAATAGACATGACTAGGGAGGGCTAACTACTGAGATGGTATCCAAATTAAGGATAAAAATAGCATGAAAGAAAAATCTCAGTGAATAGCCAGCTCCGTACCCCTACTCTGACTCTGAAGGACCCCTACTCTGAAGGAACCCTACTCTGAAGGACTGAAAAGTTAGTGCATTTAAAATGCAGAATAGTTTGCACTAGTGTTGACTCCGTACCCCTACTCTGAAGGACTGAAAAGTTAGTGCATTTAAAATGCAGAATAGTTTGCTTTGAGAAAGCTTTTCTGTGTCCAATGTCTTTATTTGTGAACCTCAGAAACAAAACCAGTTAACGTTAACTTTGAGTAATGTTCCGTGTTCAAAAAAAATATAAAAAAAATAAAAAATAAAAAAAATAAAATATATATATATATATATGCGAGAAGTGTGTGTGTGTGGGTGTGTGTGTGTGTGTGTGTGTGTGTGTGTGTGTGTGTGTGTGTGTGTGTGTGCGTGTGCGTGCGTGCGTGTGTGTGTGTTCGGGATAAAACCATATTTAGCATGGTTTTATCGCCGCCAAACTTTCACAGTATCGAGATGGATGATCCCTGCTGAACATAGGGTACATTACATTTTGCAACACGCTCCGTAATTAGCGTAATTAGTCAAGAAAGCGATCGACCTAGGGTTTAAGGTCTAGCTGGCCAGTTGCTTCCCCTTGCAAACGTTCTATTCTGGGTTGCATATATTACCAAAACATTATTGTCTAAATAATGGTAACAGATACAAACGTGACATTTTGGCAATATGTACACAATATACAGGACTAACAACTGCAAAAGTTTGAAAGCGTCCACTTTATTAGTTTTGATTTATGATATTTAAAAATAAATGCATGTTTCGTCAAGCCAAGCATACTCATAGAGCGACAAATACTAAGGTCCCAACCAGCCAGTCAGTGTCCAGGCACCTACTACTTGTGGCGGTGCCGTAGCCTATGAGGTTTAACCGAGGCGTGGTCACCACTACAGCTATCTGTATTAATTTTTTTAAAATCGGGACTTTACTGGTTTCGTACTGCCTCCGGGCATTGCCTCCAGTATTGTTCCCACCATATTTGTATTTACAAATGTCCCATATGTGTCTGATTCAGACCAAGAGGACGTAAAACTCCATTTTCTCTCAGTGTCCAGGCATGAATGAAAAGTAGTAGTGGCCCTCTGAAAACTCTCCTGCTGGAGAACTTGATAGGGTTTAAGGCCCATACACACAGAGCAACGTTGAGAATAATATTACTATTGCATTCGTCAAAATTCTTTTTTTCTTTTTCTTCTTTTTCTTCCCCTTTTTTGTCCGATTTGGATGAAATTTTCAGAAAAAGTTGCAGGACCTCATGGGTATGTGCAGTTTCAAATATTAAATGATTTCGCCGAATTATCAGAAAATATGGCCGAAAAATCGCGAAATCGGCGAAATTTCAATCTTGAGTATATCAAAAACGGCTAAACGGATTTCGTTCATATTTTCAGAACTTAGTACAAAGTACAACAAACAAACAACTACACGGCAAGTATAAAGTGACGTTATTTTATTCACAAGAGACAAAACAAAACTACTGGATATGTCGGCGAATGCGCCTTTATCAACATAGACAAACAAGAAAACAGCAAACAGCAAATATAGCAAAAGGAGCAAAAAGCAGGCAACAGAAGGAGCAAAAACCATCAACATCAAAATAAAAACAATACTTCCCCTCTACAGTCCAACGCGTAAATGATACAACAAAGTTGAAACCAAAGAGCAAGGCTGTGAACACAAATCAGGGGGAAGGTTTAAAAAACAAAACAAAAAAAACCAACCGAAGTGAGAGAGATTGGGGACAGTGAGTACGCAATCATAGATGGTAGAAGTTGGAAACAAGGGTCAGTTGTGTGTAAGGGGTGGGGAGGGGGAGGTTTGGTGAAGAGAACAAATCTCGTGCTAAAGTGAGCACATGTAGCAGAAGCTGACATTACATTGCAATTGAAAAATGAAAAAGATAGAGAGAGGGGGGGGGGGGTGTTCGCCGCCTAGCGCATCAAACCCCAGTCTGACCCCAAAGTGGGTTGCCCCACCCTGGCACCGAGGGCTGAAGGGGAAAACGAAAGTTCTCCGAGAAAAAAAACACCTAGTCAGACACACTTGTCTAAGACATGAAAAATAAAAACAAATTTAAAGGAATAAAGGATTAAGGGGGAAAAAAAACACTGGGAGAAGAAAACACCTGCGCATGTATGCGTCTTCAGTATTGATGACAACGGAGGGTTATCCTTTTTCAAGACCAATAATTAATATCCCGGTTGCTAAGATAAACTGTAATTTTGTGAAAATGAAAGATAAATGAACAAGGAAGCTTGACAAACAAGGTAAATGCAATTGTAATGGATTAACATGTTATAAAAGCCGGAAAACGAAAAGGGACTTGGCACTTCCAAATTTGACTACATCTTTGGTCTGTTACTTCTAAATGAGAAAATTAATATTTTTTTAGAAAATAGATGCAATAAAGAAAATAAGTCTCAGTCATCAAAGCTTCGTGCTATCAACTGTCAAAAAAATGCCTTATCTGCCTTGTACGCCGTGTAACGCTTTGAAGACGGTTTCCAAAGTAAATCCCAGGCTTTGAAAGAAAACACTTTTGAAAAATTCAAACACAGAGAAATACTCCAAGTGAAATACTTCTGTTTTGGACAAATAGGAAACAGTTTTTATAATAATATTCCCAGCACAGCTGTGAAATGAGTGACGGTATTTTCTGTTTTATTTTTTAAAATGAATAAAACTATCACAAATTGTAAATCAATGATGCTCTGAACTTTTAGTCTGGGTCAATCAGAACCCGTTCATGACGTATTTTACAACATGACGTAATTCAGAAAGCTGCAGGCAAAGAAATTTAAGAGTTACCCTTCCAAAATATGATTTTGAAATGAGTGACGCTCGCCATGACGTTCTACTGACGAGTAGATCTAGTTCTGCGGATCTTGGTTTCCTTCTGTTATTATGTTGTGTGTTTGAGCTATTAGCAACAGAAGGAATAGATTTTGCCATTTGTGACAGCAATTTTTAAGGACATACATATGCCTCTCTCCTTCTCTGTATGTCTGTCTGTCTGTCTGTCTCTCTCTCTCTCTCCTCTCTCTCTCTCTCTCTCTCTCTCTCTCTCTCTCTCTCTCTCTCTCTCTCTCATTTCCCCTGTCCCTTCTGTCTCTCTCTGTTTCTGTATCTGTCTCTGTCTCTTTCTCTCTGATTCTCTCTCTCTCTCTCTCTCTCTCTTTCTCTCTCTCTCTCTCTCTCTCTCTCTCTCTCTCTCTTTCTCTCTCTCTCTCTCATTATCTATTCATTTCTCTATTTTGCTTGTTTATTATTTTATTTGTTTTAGGATCTGATGAAAAGAAGTATTGTTATGCTTATTCAGTTCATCCTCATTAAACATTTCAAGTTCAAGTTCAAGTTATCTCTCTCTCTGTCTACCTATGTATCTAACTACCTATCTATATGTCTCTATAATGAGTTAAGTATGCATATTGTTTTGCACACACAACATTAACCTTAAATAAGTAAGTGTCTAAAACAGATCAAAGTATGGGGAGAACGAACGAACGAACGAACGAACGAACGAATCTTTTTTATTGTTGGAAAAGAATAAGCATATCAAACACGCTTCTTTTCATCTTGCCAACAGTTAGCAAATGTCAAGAAAAAAACAACAACAAAATAACAAAGTTATTCATATATGAAGACACAACACATGAATAATTACAAATTATCAGCACACACCCATGCATACACACACAGACACACACACACACGTGCACATATTATATATATGTCTATATATAGGTAAAGGTTAATCCCCTACAATTGGCGCGCCGCACAAAGATGAGATGAGAGGGTGCTGTGGTTGTAGGGTCTCTAGGACGAATTACAATTGAATATAAATAACGCACAACCATCACCACTCCTTTTTTTTTTTGCACTTCAGCCCCCCCCCCCCCCCCCCCCCCCAGCATTCCCTTTCTTTCCCCTTCCCCCCCCCCCTCCCCCCCCCCCCACCCCCCTCTATATATGTCTATATATATATATATATGTCTATTAGGTTTTGATGTCTAAAGGTTTTAAAAAAACATTTCAGAAACATTATTATTTTGTTCATTTTACATAAGATTTTTTACTATTTCTGGTTTAACTTTGTGCTGGTTTGCTTTTATTTTGGATTTTCGATTTGATGCAAAGAGCACACCATTCTCTTGTAGAATGTCTTTTTTTTGCTCAGGTTGGCATCCACTGGACAGTCAAATTGCAGGCCGATATGCAAACTGATGAGACCTTCTCTTAGGTCGAAACCAGCTGTCTTCTTGCATAAGGCACTAGTTCCTCCCTCCCCCATTGTGGAAGAAAAAGTAAATCAGCACAATTTATATAATTTATTAGTAATTTATTTTTTTTTCACAGAACTGCAACAAAAGCCTCCCACGTTCAACAGTTACTCTTTTACACTGGTTTTGGCTTTTTGAGGTTCACAAATTAAAGACATTGGAGCAGAGAACAAAAGCCTTTTCTTTATTCAAACAGCAAACTATAAGGCATATATATATAATATATAAGATATTATAAACTCAGCAGTATGTAATCAGTCTTAAATTTGAATTTTTGTTTAGCCACCGTATCAGCGTTGCCTTAGACAGACTGCGGCGAAGAAAGTACCCTATCAGGCCCCTTCTTGGCACTATGTATGTTGCTTGTTGTTGCTGTTGTGTGTGTGTGTCAAGTCAAGTCAATTCAAGTCAAGTCAAGTCAAAATTTTGATTTTTTCTTTGATTGAGGATAAAGGGAGTAAGCTTGATAGCTTTTTTTCATCCTGTGTGTGTGTGTGTGTGTGTGTGTGAGTGCGCGCCGCAGCTGCGTGTGTGTATGTGGGTAGTGTATGTGTACATGTGCAGACAAGTGTGTGATGTGTGATTTCTTTTTTTAATTTGTACCCCGCGCTTTTTTTAAACATGAGGACTTCCTAATATTATGTCTTGTGGGGTTGATTTTTTTAAAATATAGTCCGTTTGTGGTTTTTCAGTCCCTGAGAAAGCCCGCCAGTGCGAAACGTTGGAATTTTACCAAATAAAGTGGAGAAATCCTCGAGTGTGTTCGCCGTTTATTTTCATATATGCATGCACTCACACACTTCACAAAACAAATGAAAACACAATCACTTAACAATATCAATCCAATGTAAGATAAAAATTGACAAAGTATTTTTAACTGGAATTCACAAAGTCT
>CM065685.1:7474701-7508003 GCA_017654935.2 Phymorhynchus buccinoides | reverse complement strand
TGTATATAGAACATTTGTGTGTTGATGTTGGTCAAAACAAACTTGTTTGGCAAGGGTAACTTCACTGGCTTCAGAGGAAAGGGATATCAGAGAAGTGTTGGAAACACCGTCCTCCGTTTTGCCCTCTTCCCAATGAGGCTGCTCTTGGGATTGAAGGGGCTGGGGGGTACCAGCAGGCTCACCAGACGAGGGGAGCTGGGTGGCAGCAGGCTCACCAGACGAGGGGAGCTGGGTGGCAGCAGGCTCACCAGAAGAGGGGAGCTGGGGGGCAGCAGGCTCACCAGAAGAGGGGAGCTGGGTGGCAGCAGGCTCACCAGAAGAGGGGAGCTGGGGGGCAGCAGGCTCACCAGAAGAGGGGAGCTGGGGGGCAGCAGGCTCACCAGAAGAGGGGAGCTGGGGGGCAGCAGGCTCACCAGAAGAGGGGAGCTGGGGACCAGCAGGCTCACCAGAAGAGGGGAGCTGGGGACCAGCAGGCTCACCAGAAGAGGGGAGCTGGGGACCAGCAGGCTCACCAGAAGAGGGGAGCTGGGGACCAGCAGGCTCACCAGAAGAGGGGAGCTGGGGACCAGCAGGCTCACCAGAAGAGGGGAGCTGGGGACCAGCAGGCTCACCAGAAGAGGGGAGCTGGGGGGCAGCAGGCTCACCAGAAGAGGGGAGCTGGGGACCAGCAGGCTCACCAGAAGAGGGGAGCTGGGGACCAGCAGGCTCACCAGAAGAGGGGAGCTGGGGACCAGCAGGCTCACCAGAAGAGGGGAGCTGGGGACCAGCAGGCTCACCAGAAGAGGGGAGCTGGGGACCAGCAGGCTCACCAGAAGAGGGGAGCTGGGGACCAGCAGGCTCACCAGAAGAGGGGAGCTGGGGACCAGCAGGCTCACCAGAAGAGGGGAGCTGGGGACCAGCAGGCTCACCAGAAGAGGGGAGCTGGGGGCCAGCAGGCTCACCAGAAGAGGAGAGTTGGGGGGGGGGGGGTCAGGAGCCTCAATGGAGCAGGCACTGGCATGATAACTTTGTACATCATCAGGGGGGGTCAACAGAATGACTTCAGCATCTTCCGACAGAAACGTTAGGGGAAGAGACACTAAAGCTTTCTTCACACTGCATGTGTCATCATTGTCACACAGACCTGAAACAACGTCTTTTAACTGTTCACATTCGTCCTTGTCCCATTTGGAGCACTTTTTCCCTTGACACAATAAAGTTCCAACGCCTTTACGTTTGAAGTACAGTGTCAGGGTAATGCACTTTACACCATCGTAGAATATGCGAAGCACTGACTTCTCTAAGTCGGGTTGGATGGGTTCGTTGATCCATAAAGGCAGGGGGAGCAAGCTGTCGCTGGAGTCAAAGTCATCTTTCTCTACACTTACAAGTTCATCTGTGATAGCGGAATAGCGGTACCAAAGACTGTTTCTCCAGGCGAGTAGCTCACTTTCGGAACATGAAAACCTTTTTTGCAAATTGTCTAGCGTGGGCTTTAATTTGTTTTCTTGATCGTCACTGGAAACCGCAGCGACATCCATGACAGTTTATATACTTAGCAAAACAATAAACACTCATGACGCACAGTCTGCTTCACCGTGACTTCAACTTGGACGAGGGACAAGGGCGGCTGTCACCTACATATTCGTGAAGAGTATAGCTACACGGTTGGCGATGTCAGAGTTGTCAGCGAAACTAGGTCACGTACAGCTTTGAAGCGCACGTGCAAAACTAAGTTGTATTTACATATTTTGCCTCGTTGCCTGTGAACTGTTTTCTGTTGAACAATCTAACTATTTTATGTATTAAATTTTCAGTCGTTAATTAACACCTACCGCAATTATATCAAGTCACAAGTATCACATTTTCACATGCACATGTCCAAGATCAGGCACCACACCAAAAATCTTGAAAAAAAATGACGCCTTACAACAGTCACAATAGCACAATGTTACAGAGAGCGATACACGCGCATGTTTACCGTTCAACGTTCAACAATGAAAGAGAGAGAGAGAGAGAGAGAGAGAGAGAGAGAGAGAGAGAGAGAGAGAGAGAGAGAGAGAGAGAGAGAGAGAGAGACTGACACTGGACTTTTACTGACAGACAGACAGCCAGCTAAACCAGACGGACAGAGGCAATGCTGGCAAAGGCAGAAATAGACAGAGAGACAGACACAAAATGCATAGATAGCCTAGGAATAAAACTATGAAGGTATGCTTACGGCGTAAACTAATTGCTTTTAAAGCTATTTCAATTGTTTCGAATTTTCGTAAGCATACTTAACAATCCTATAATGTTTTAACCAGAATTAAATGGGAGGAAACAGTAAATCGCTAATTAAAGTAAGCACTATTTTCTTTTGCGCATTTAGCTCCTTTCGATATTGTACGGCTTACAGTGATTGCGTGCGTAGTGACGTCTTGGAAAAAACCCCACGCCCTTTACAAAAAGCATCTCATCAACACAAAAAATAAGAAGTAAAATTGCATCAAATCACTGTTTCTAAGTTATCTAACTATCATGCTTTATGAAACATTGCAGTTTGTTCTGAATCGACATCAATGGCGTAGTAATACAGCAGTCTTTGTCACCAAGATAAACAGTGGCTACCGAAGTTAAGAGAAAAAAGTCACAGTTAAGAGAAAAAATTATCAATGCAAATGAAGATCATGAATTTGAGGTTCAAGAAAGAGATGTTCAGTCCATATTTCAGAAACTAAATGTGAGGAAAGCTGTGGGACCAGATAATGTGTGTGGAAGATTGTTGAAAGCATGCTAATTGTGTGGTGTGTTTTGCTCTCTATTTAACTGGTCTTTACGTGATTGTGTTGTACCATGTATCTGGAAAAATTCTACAGTTACTCCTGTCTCTAAGAAAAAGAACCCTGCCACACTGAACGATTACCGCCCTGTTGCCTTAACGTCTATTGCCATGAAATGTTTTGAAAAGATCGTCCTTCATCGCCTTCTTTCTTTTACTAACCTACTCCTTGACCCCTTTCAGTTTGCCTACAAACGGTGTAGAGGAACAGACAATGCCTTACTGACCCTTCTTCACAATGCCTTTCTTCACTTAAATACCCCCAACTCTTTTGTTCGTATTTTATTCATCGATTTCTCCTCTGCCTTCAATACAATACAGCCCCATTTACTGGCCCAGAAACTACTAGACCTGAATGTTAACCCCAAGCTCATTTTCTGGATAACCAATTTCCTACGCAATAGAACTCAGTCTGTCCGCTTTCAATCTGAAATCTCATCAGAACGTTCGACTTCTACAGGTGCCTCCCAAGGAACAGTTTTGTCCCCAGTTATTTTTACATTGTACACAAATGACTATAGAGGCACTGAAGAAACACCTGTCATTAAATACTCAGATGATTCTGCCATCGAAGATTTGTCAAAATCTGATTCTGTGTACTTCAGTGAAGTCAAAAGGTTTTGTTCATGGTGCAAAGATAATTATCTGGATTTAAATGTTGTTAAAACAAAAGAACTGCTTGTAGATTTTCGTAGAAACCCAGTGCCAGTGCCACATTTGGAAATTGATGGTGAAACGGTTGAAAGAATTGATGAGTACAAATACCTAGGCACAGTTTTAGACAAGAAACTTACTTTTGATAAACACATTGAGCATATACATAAGAAGAGTCAGTCCAGGATCTTTTGTTTACAGAGGCTAAGGAATATTGGTGTCTGTTCAGATATTCTTCAAACCTACTACCGATGTTGCATTGAATCTGTTCTTACTGTGTCATTTATCTGTTGGTATGGAAGCTTGAGTGTAAAAAGTAAGCGTGTGTTGAGTGATATGGTGAATGTGTGCGGTAAAGTTGTGGGTGCAAGGCAGAGTGGTATGCAAGAGTTGTATGACAGACAAGTAGTCAAGAAAGCCAGGAAAATTCTTAATGATAACAGTCATGTTCTGGCAAAATACTATGAAGTATTACCATCGGGTCGTCGATACAGAACTCTAAAACTGAAAATAAGAGCACAGAAAACTTTCTTACCAAGATCAATTCATCTGTTGAACTCTTAATGCACTGCATCGAGTGATTGTTTTGCTGAGCAGCCTGTCCATCTCCTTGGGATTGAATTTGTATTCGTATTCGTCCAGTTTGTTAACTACAATATTGCAGTGTTATTAGTTATTAGTTTATATTCTTTAATTGTTGATAAATGTGTTTATTGTTGTTTGTTGTTTTTGTTGATAAATGTGTTTATTGTTGTTGTTTTTCTTATGTGCACCTGGCTGCAATTTCTCAGTTATGAGATAATAAAGATGATTTGATTTGATTTGATTTGATTTGATAATAGAAATGGTGGGAAAGAGGGCAGTTCTTGGTGTTTTGATAGTCGCTTTTTTTTTTGCGGAGCATGATTTGTCATTCATTTTTCCTTAGTTTTGTTTCCATTTTTCATGCATGCAAATGGGTTTCTTTAATTGTATTGTGCTTGTACGAGACCACACTGTAATTTCACCTAACGTGGTAATAAAGTAATTTTGACTTTGACTTTGACTTTGACTTCACACAATGTTAATTTATGTTAGCGATTAAAACGTGTTAACATTTTAAATGGCAAACTCACTTTAAAACTGAGATAGTACATAAAAAGCGTACGCCATCAGGCACCTATGTTTAATTCCTAGCCTACTGTGACGCAAGGCTGCAAGCGTTGCTTGTGAACTAAAACATATCTAATTAATTCAACCAGTAAGTATTTTTGTATAATTATTTTAAATTGTGTTATTATAGTTATCACAATATATTTTAAAAACAGTTTAATGGATATTTATTTTAGATCTGATGTTATAGTGGAAAGAATCATTGTCAGTGTTGAGCGACAGAGGCGACGCCACATTGTCAAACAATAGGCGCTTGAGAGAAGTCATAATGACAGGTTAATTTACGAACACAAAAGGCGTAATTTTGTTAAATCCCCCCAATTTTTGTGTGTTAAAACTGTCGTGCATTCCAACTGAGTGCATTTTAGATGTGTCAATGTACCATTATCAACAATCAGAAATTTCAAAGCAATTAATTTGTCCTATTTTATCTTTCTTCTCAGGCTAAGAATGCTATTTAGAGTATGTATGTGATAGCAGAATGTTACAGTGACGCAAAGTGACACTGACGTCATTGGTGTCTTGACGTAAGTTGTGACGTATAGTAGCTTATGAAAGGTAAGTAGGCCACAACAATAGTAGCCACAGAAATTGAGAGTAGGCCACAGACAATATCGAGAGAGAGAGAGAGAGAGAGAGAGAGAGAGAGAGAGAGAGAGAGAGAGAGAGAGATCGTGTTAGTGTTTGTGTTTATAGAACCAGTAAATAATACTAGATCCCTCCACAATTGACACAAAACAAATCTGCCAAATCAATCTAATGCACAACGGTGTTCTTTTAGAGAGAAAATATTGTTTCTGTTGTATTTATTAATGATGATGTGGTGTAAATATGTGCATCTCAGTAATGTCTTAATTGCATAGGTCCCTTATTCAGACTTATTCAAACTCATCAGCATAAGAGTCTATTGCTCACTTCTATCGTTTTAAAAGTAAGGTTGTTCCTGACAACCTTGGTGTGCAGATTTGATTATATCCTGAACTCGCTTTAAAAAAATCAAACTCAATAATTTCATTATATAATCCACATTTAAACTCACACAGTTGAATGGCCCCATTGATATACCACCACAGGGGCGGACCAGTTGGATATGGAAGGGAGGAGGTTCAAATACTCAAATATGGAGGGTCTTAGGGGCAAAATGTCCCCCATAAGCTGACAATAATTTGATTTTCAGAGATGCAGCCAAGGCCTCTTACAAGAATAAATGAGGGAATACACTAAAATGGCACTGAGTCACATTTCACTTCACTTTTCTTTCATTTGGACGTAGTGGTGACCCGTGTCCTGGGTATGGAGGACACAACACCCAACAAAGAAAACCCGTCAGCCGCCAGAGCAAATAATGGTGCCTATGTACAGTATCTTCCTGGACGTGCCTCCAGTCTTTGTTATCCATGGCTGAACAGACGTGCAATGAGTTCACCAGTGACAACAGCTGTACTGGATAGTTGTGCAATTTACAAGGAGGGGGAGGGAGTACAAGGACTTTATTCCTGGCTATGAGGGTGATCATGCTGGTGAGCTACTTGGTTGTATTGGCGCTAGTGAAATTGGGATGGGAGGTGGGGTGGTGGTGGTAATCGCTTACAGCAGAGTCTGGGCACTACAATAGTACTGAAGTACAAAAACGCCTTTCATAATAAGACTGGATCATCAAGACTCTTATTAGTTTCATCGTTGAGAAGCTGCTATTATTATCACGTTAATACATCCACATAGCAAAACCCCATGCCAGCTAAGCACTGGTATCAAGCCTACGGATACAATATATCATCGCCTCATCATAGAAGTGTTCACGATGGCCAGAACTTGGATAAGACACTTGTTAGAGTGGTCTCCCACCAAGTATGACTAACTTTGAAGCACGATGCTTCTAAGCTCATTGGCAATGGAAGCAGACTCACTTTGAACAACATGTCATTCCTTTCAACTGTAGCCGGAAATGCGTGGGTCAGCACTTATTACACAACATTGACTACTGGGATAATTGTTGGCACCAGACGAGCCCTGACAATCAGACATCTGTAATGCAGCAATGGGTGCATCTGCACATAATTCTGCAAATAAAAGGAGGCTTTGTGTGCAACAATCTCATGACAGTTACCATCAGAGATTCTGAAAATGATCAAATGATGAAGAGAGCATTGTGGACGTTTAACTTAACCCATTGAGGACACATTCAAACAACATGTTTGTACAATAATATGCATCAGATCAGTTTCTAAGAACTTGGCCATTGTATTTTGTGCTACAATCCCTGAAGGAAGAAGACCAGCTGATTAACTAATAATTGTCTTCTTGAAGTTGCATGCTGCTTGACATTAGTCTGCAATCCAATGAGACCACTAAAAGTACACCTTTCTCTAACAAGAGTGGAAAAGCAAGATTTGCGCACCAACAAATCCTCTGATGCTTTCCCCACTCTTTCCCTTCTTCACTCACCCCTCCATGCAATGGCACGTCGGCCATTTTACCCACCTATAAAATAATTAATCGACACTGAGTATTGTACTGCTTGGCGCCTAGCAACAAAGGCCAAGCATTAAGATGAAGGTTAGAGATGTCACCAGTACTTAGGTTAGCATCCATAGGCTAATGTACCAATTATGAGACCGTTACTGCAGAGATTTAAAATATATTAAAACAAAACGTTGAAATATTCAATGCAAATTCAAGGTCCAGCATTTAAGATGAAATGTTTAGACATAAAATAGGTATCAGTAATTCAATATCCTCTATACACCTTAGCTTACCAAAAAACAACACATAGCTTATTTTACGACAGCAGTGCAAAAGTTGAAAAAGTATAGTTGATACAATAAAATCACATACTCAAGGTCAAAGGTTAAGGTAAACAAGGCATACTGAGGGGCACATCAGTTTCATTAAAATAGTAGCACACAAATTCGAAGTGATCCTGTAACATGGTTCTTAAGATAATTGCCAGGCAAATGAAAGGACACGAAATATTGTGATAGCCCTCTCCGCAGAGTGGCTGGGGGCTAATAAGTACTACAATAGGATATAATTCACATAGTTTGAATCATTTCAGCAAATTATACTCTTTTTTTACAAAAGAAAAGCATCAGATACAAAATAATTATGTTAAGTGCATGTTTTTACAGTTCTCTAGAGTCCCATGGCGGCCATTTTGAATATTACGTCATAACTCAAAATGCCCAACATTTACAACCTGGCCTCCAACGGATTTGGATTCAGCACCCTCAAATTATGTTATATTGACATACAAACTTAATATATATCACAAAACCAGGTCAAGCTTAATTTCGCCTGGACTACCAATGTATTTTGTGCTACAATCCCCAACAGGAAGAAGACCCACTGATTCACTCATTATTATCTTCTTGAAGTTGAATACTGCTTGACATTAGTCTGCAATCCTAACAAAGGCCAAGCTTTAAGATTAAGGCTAGATATGTCATTGGTACTTAGCTTAGCACCTATATAACCATTGGCTAGTGAAGCAATTATGAGACTGTTACTGCAGATATTTAAAATATATTAAAACAAAAAGTTGAAATATTCAATGCAAATTCAAGATCAATTTAAAACAAAAAGTTCAAATATTCAATGCAATTTCAAGATCAAGCATTTAAGGTGAAAGGCATAGGCATAAAATAGGCATCAGTAATTCAATATCCTCTATAAACCTTAACTTAGAAACACACGAGCCTTTCTTACAACAGTAGTGCAAAAGTTGAAAAATTATAGTCGATACAATAACATCACATACTCAAGGTCAAAGGTCAAGGTCAACAAGGCAGCTGAGTGGCACACCAGTTTCATTAAAATAGTAGCACACAAATTTGAACTGATTCTGTTAAATGTTGTTTAAGATAATTGCCAGGCAAATAAAAGGACACGAAAGATCGCGATAGCCCTCTCCGCAGAGTGGCAGGGGGCTAATACCCCCCAAAAAGCAGTAGATGCAAAATAATTACGATAAGTGCATGTTTTTACAGTTCTCTAGATGGTGGCCGTTTTGAATATTGCGTCGTAACTCAAAATGCAATAAAATGCCGAATATTTACAACTTGGCTTCCAACGGATTTGGATTCAGCACCTTCAAATCATGGTAAATCGACATAAAAAAAACCTAAAATATATATATATATATATATATATATATGTGCGATTCAGTCTTGTTTTAATCACTTGTCATTTTACCACTAACGAAGACGAATAAACGTCGGAATATTTGGAAATTTTATATCTTGTTTGTTGGCGGTTTTTTTAACTTTAGAAAGTTTGCACTATATATATATATATATATAGATGCTATATACTATATATATATATATATATATATATATATATATATCACAAAACAAGGTCAAGCATAATGTCACCTGGACTACAAACTGGGAAAAAAGGTCGGCCTGTGAGATTGAGAAGTGGGCTGAATTGAACTCACTGTAGTTTTTTCTTGTGTGTGTATTGATTTTTATCCTCACGTCTTGTCTGGATGGCTTAAGGAAGTGGGGGTCTTTTTTGTCTGTGTGTGGGGCACACGCGCTTGATGCTTAGCTTGCCTGTTTGATGCACCAGGTGATTATAGATTTTCATTGTGTAAATCTGAAGTGGATAAAAAGGGTGTGTAAAAATTGTGTTGTGGAATAAAAAAAAATAAAAAAAAGAGTAATGAAGGATTCTTTAAATGTCTGTGATTTTGTCAATCAATGAAAAGGGTCAATATGAAAATAAAATAGAAAACCTTTGGTTCAAGGGAAGTAATGTCTCAGACTAAGAAAGAGTGAGAGTTAAGTGAAAGTATTTATTCACTAATTTGAATTTTGATTTATTGTGTTGTGACATGACAAAGCGTGCGTTGTCTACTTGCACAAAGTTCTTGAGTGAGCTGTTGTCAAACTGCCTGCACCCGTAGTGGCCAGAGTTAGGAACAGCAATCAGTCTGGATGTGCACCCCCGATAAGGAAAGACCTGTCTCCTGATTCTCCAGCCGGCAGTGTTACTGCAAGGGGCTGTGGTGGGAAAGTTGCTGAGCATGAGGAAAAGGGATCTAGACTAGTTTGCCTACACATAAGGGGTTGTAGTGTAGGGACGGATAGGGCTAGATGTAACAAGGGAATTAGTGCTTGTAGTGTAGTATCTTTAGTAAGCTTGTAGTCCAGTAGTGTGTTAGTGGAATACGAATGAATACGAATGTTTAATGAGAGTAAACTGATAAGCGCAAGCTTCTTTATACCATGCCCTCGATGGGAAAAAGAAAAGCCAAATAACAAGAAAAGAAAAAGAAAGTATGAAATGCATACAAAGAATAGAACATAACAACAGGCATGTTCACAGTAAATTGAAGAACATGAGAAACACTCAAGCTCAAATGAACAGCTCGTTCACGTACTCGCACACACACAAAAACATACAGTATACCCTATAACTATACCAACACATGCATAAATAGTCTCTTGTGGTGTGTGCGAACACACAGGTGCAAATACGCTCATGATCAATGATACAATACAATCCATTAATAAGCATACGTTATAGAGAAACAATATATTTACGTAGACAAACAGCGAATATTTCAAGGAAGGGTTAATAACTTAAAACTTATCTAAGAGGTGTTTGTGATATGTTATTTTAAAGGATGAGACACTTATTATTTAGTTTTGCTATTTTCCAAATAATTCCATAGTTTGCTACCAGAGTATGTAAGGGAGGTCATAAACAAGTTTGTTCTGGGGCGAGGAATATAAATTATTCTTTTGTTACAAATGTTAGTAATAGGAAATCGTTTGCATAGATATTTCAGGCTGGATGTATGCATTAAAAAAGAGTGTTCGAGTATGGATGTCAAGGAAGTGCTTTATTCTGTTTAGTTGGAATACTTTCTTCACTGGAGCTGTATCTTGGGGTTAGTGGGGTTGATAGATGACCATGTGACCATACACGACAGTTTAGACTTAATCTCAGTTGCTTAGTACTTGCATTGTTCGTTTGGGTAGTTCTCCACAGCTGTGAAGTCCTGTTTGGCTGTGTGGTGCCATCCTGAATCATTCCACACTGTTCCATGAAGTAAGGTCTTGTGAGTTGGTTGTGTGACAGCGTGTGCATGAGTAAATGTGTGTGCATACAGCTGTGCTGAGTCATTGTCCAAGTGTGTGTTAATATGTAATCATTTAGTCTAGCGAGTCGGTCATTAATATTCATAAAAATACTTCAGTTGTTCAATTAATTATATGTCTTATCTTTAGATGTAAATAAAATGTTCTCTTCTATTAGTATTTGAGAAGAGCAGGTAGCTAAAGATTTTGTATTCCCTGAGTATTAATTGTCCGCACCGGTTGAAAGGAGTGATTGCGTGTGCTTGCGGAGTTTGCTGTATGTATGACAGCCAAGTTTTGTTTGCATAGCTGAACCCCTTCATAGGTAGGCTCAAAACTTTATGAACACCCGGTAAATGGCCGCCAGCGAGATCAAGGCCAGTAAACAAGATCAGTCTTTTAGTTATGGAGCCACTAATAAGTCAAAAGTGACGATTGTTTTTAAATGTGCCCTTAGTGAACTAAGAACCTGGATGACTAAGACTGTAATGTTGTGATTCGATGTTTGAATTGTCACAGAGGTTTATTGTTAGTGTCACTTTGTTTTGGCCTGTGTATATATTGCGCTACTCTTATAGCTTCTTTCAACTCTCTCTCTTATAGCGACTCTCAACTCATGCGGGTGCAATAAATCTTACTGGTCATAAATCTGTGGGTAATTAGGCCTAATGTTAACGATGGTTACGTTGAACTTAAACAAAACTAAAAGCGTTGATTTATGTGATCCATCTCTCTCTCTCTCTCTCTCTCTCTCTCTCTCTCTCTCTCTCTCTCTCTCTCTCTCTCTCTCTCTCTCTCTCTCTCTCTCTCTCTCTCTCTCTCTCTCTCTCTCTCTCTCTCTCTCTCTCTCTCTCTCTAGCTCTCTAGCTCTCTCTCACTCTATGTGTGTTTCTGCCTCTCTCTCTCCTTCCTCTCTCTCTGTCTCTATCTGTCTCTGTCTCTCCCCCCCCCCTCTCTCTCTCTCCCAGTCGTGTGTGACTTTTACCGATGTGTAGCTTATCATAATGGCTTTGGATAAACCATTGTATGTTTATTGTTTTGTTTAAAACATGTGTTAGGAAAGGGTAGAACAGTTTTTGCTTTATTAATTATTTATAAGCTAATCTTGTTCAAGGATTATTCTTAAAACAACTTACACTTTCTTATAAGCATGTTTACTATGTAAAAAAAAGTTGCATTGACATGCTTAAAGTTTCAGAGAAAAAACCCTGCACTTATTAATATTGTAAGTCGATTCCTTTTGTCACATTAACTGGAAACACAAAAAAGAACAGGGAAAAAACCCACGTTTTCTTTTGTTTTATTTTTAAATGGCATACTTTCATAGACATCTTATGTGCACAACCTCTCCTCGAGTCAAAGCTTCTGCGTTTGGTGTGAGTTACGGTGCTGGCGGTGGCAGTGTGGGATTATCAATGATAAAAACAACAAACAAAACAGCAAATTAATAAACTTTTAAAATGCACTTTAAGTGAGAGAGACAAGGTAAGGCAAAGCAAGGCAATCAAATGTAATTAACATGGGCCAACAGCCCCAATCAACGGGAGTGAGACATTTGACAAGTATATGCACAACATAATGAAAAGAAATGATTGTGCTTAGAGAAAAAAAAAGAAGAAGGATGATCGAAATAATAAAAGAATGTTTGTAAAATTTCGAATTTCTTGGCATAGGTAATATATTTAGCCAAGCAAACGATGTGGTCATCATTTATATGATTCAATGTAACATCAACTTGAGGGTGAAGTACCTGTCCTATGTGAGGAAGAAATTGTCTTCTAAGTTTAGAGTATTTGGGCAGTAAAACAAAAAATGAGATTCGTCCTCAATCCTGTCTGGACAGAAAGGGCACATTCTATCAGAAACATTATGAGCATAATTATCTATTCTTACGTGCGCTAAAACAAGAAACACCAAGTCTAGCTTTTGCCAGTGCACTTTTATACACACCAACAAATAGAAGATGCAAATATCTTTCTTGTTCTAAGCGGCTTTTAAAACTATTATGCACATCAAAACGACTACTTCTTTCCAAATGATTGAACCAACCATGACCAAAGAAAACCATGCAAACGTTCTTTAAAAGATTTTAAAAAGAATAACTCATTACCACATCCAAACAACCAAACATGTCCAAAACCAGTTGCACCCAATAAAGACTTAACATGAATCTCTTTGTATGTGTAAACATTGTTTACCATTTTTGGCTCACGTCGTTTTTTTAAAACAAAGTGAGTCTATAGTATCGTACGTGTTCGGTTATGTGTGTGTGTGTGTGTGTGTGTGTGTGTGTGTGTGTGTGTGTGTGTGTGTGTGTGTGTGTCTGTTCCCCCGTCATTAAAGCTCCTCTCTCTTTCTCTTCTCTCTCTTGCCATTAGGTCTGTTTCTGCTATATTCCATTTATGTTATCCGTGTGTGTTCGCTTTGTATTGCGTTTGTGTTTGAATGCGCTTTGAATGCTAACGTGTGTGTGCGCTTTGATTTGATTTCTATCAAGATTCAGCGCCGTATAAATACTGTATGTTGTTGTTGTTGTTGTGTTGCGTCCGTGGCCCGACCTTTAACCTTGCACTGCAAACTTTAACGTTGTCGATTTCTCTAAAAATATAAGGTGTTGGAGGGTTAAAGTTAGCAGGATATTTGATTTTGACGTGAGCTTTCAAGTCACGATGATCAAAGTAGTCAGATGCATCAATAAAGGACACAAGAAAGACTATAATTTGTTGCAGAGATTACTGTTGTGCAACCTTTAACCTTGCAATCTCCAAACTTTAACATTGTCGTTTTCTCTAATTTTCTCTAAAAATACAAGGCGTTGGAGGGTTAAAGTTAGCAGGACACTTGATTTTGATATGAGCCTTCAACTCCAATGATCAAAGCAGTCAGATGCATCTACAAAGAGCATAAGAAATACAATCATTTGTTGCAGAGATTACTGTTGTGCTGTACAGATCAGATACTCATACTGGAAAGAAAACTCTCCATTAGATATACAAAAACGCTGTTTAAAAATAAACATAAGACTTCAGGTGTGTACAAATAGGTACATTTTAACGTCTTTAACTTATATTTTCTGTAACAAAAGGGATGTACCGAGTGTGGGGCGTTGACGGCCCGGTTGTTTCGTTTTATTTGCGCCTTTGACTATTGTTGTTCGTGTTCATTCGCGCATCATCTCTGCCCATGCAATACTTATTATCGCACTTCCGGCGAAACACAACAAGGCCTAGGCCTACAGATCAAGCCTTACCTCATAATCAAGACGACGGACCTAACATTTAGCCCACAATCATTTCAGTCTTGAAAAAAATATACGGAAAATCCAGTGTTCGTCGATTTCACCGCCTTCGACGTACGAATCCAGATCAAGTTAGGCCTAGACGATTGATCACCATGTCACCGTATCATGCCTTGTGACCCGGATGGATGAGCGTGCAGGCTGCGACCTTCACCTTTGCTTTTTGTGCATGGGGGGGGGGGGGGGGGGGGGGGGGGGGGGGGGAATTAACGAAGCGAAAATAAAATATTAGGACTAAAGTATCTTACAGAAATGTTGATGATGTGGAACAAGTTTCTATCGCATGAACAATCAGTTTAAAACAGTATCAGATCAGGAGTATGGCCTTGCGAATTCCGCAACTTAAATTATTAATTTTCTAAGAGGCTTAGACATACAGGTGTCCGTAGACCCCCCTTACCCCGGCGGGGGAGGGGGGGGGGGGGGGGGGATTGGTCACTATGTTTTTCTGAAAGCTTTGTCAATATGCTTTTCAATTTTACTTGTTTGCCAAAAATAAAAATAGGGCTCCACTATGTTACATGCGCATATATAAACATAAATATAATTAAATTTTAAAGAAAGAGGGAAAGGGGTAAGGGTAATTGAATGAAAAATGGTGTTTTACGTCCTCTCGGTCATAGACACATATGGGACATTTGTAAATGCAAAGATGGTGGGAATAATACTGGCTACAATGCCCGGAGGCAGTGCAACACCAGTAAAGTCCCGATTTTTTAACAGTATAGATAGGTGTAGCGGTAACCGCGCCTCGGATAAACCTCATCGGCTATGGTACCGCCACTTACATTGAGACACTGAGCGTAGGGGTAATTTAATGCACAGAAATAATTTAATTTACACAGTAAAATAAAAATTCATTCTGTTCTCAGATGCACAATTGTCTACATAACAGTATTATAGTAATACAAATCAGACGTGAGCCTTGAAGGCTTTGCCTCTTGTTATTAATGACCTACCCAATTGTGTACATTCGTCATGCAAAATGTTTGCTGACGACACCAAAGTTTATAATAAATCGTGTAACAGTATCTTACTACAAAAAGCATATTGACAAAGCTTTCAGACACCTGTAAAAACATAGTGTTTTAAACTGATTGTTCATGCGATAGAAACTTGTTCCACCCCCCCCCCGTTACTTCCCCCCCCCCCCCCCGCCGATTGGTAAGGGGGGTCTACAAAGACATCTGTAGTGTCTAAGACCTCTTAGAAAATTAATAATGTTAAGTTTGCATGTTGGTAAAAGAAAAAGACTTAGGGGGTAGCTTTCAATAAGGAATTTTCATTTGACAAACATATTCATAACTGTATTAATACTGCTAATAATATGATTGGTTTAATTAAAAGAACCTTTGTAAATATTGATCAGGATATATTTATCAAATTATGCAAAGCATTAATAAAACCCCACTTAGAATATGGAAACATCGTATGGTTTCAAAAGTATAAATACCAGTCATCAGCAATTGAAAAAGTGCAACGCAGAGCAACAAAACTTGTTAATGAATGTAAAAATGTGGATTATTATAGTAGACTTAAATACCTAAACCTGTTTTCTCTCAAACGAAGAACTTTGGTGGATCTCATTGAGGCCTATAAAATATTCAATGGTCAAGTTGACTTGTCTTGGAATAAAATCTTTGATTCTCCACAATATAATCTAACAATGAATGCAGATGGTAAAGTTTATATTAAAAGGTTTAATACTAAGATAAGGAAAAATTGTTTCAGCATCCGTATTGCTAACTTCTGGAATGAGTTGCCTATTAATCTAAAATGTGCACCTAATACTGACACATTCAAAGCACGCTTGGATGATTCTTCAAAATATTCAAATATGTTTAGAAGCTTTGACAGCTGATTTTTGTTTTAATTAGAAAAATTGACTGCAATACACCTTGGCCACATTTTTGTTGTAATATTTTGTGTATACGATGGGACTATATAAAAAGCTTATTTTGTCCCTACCACTACTACTACTACTACCACTACTACTACTACTACTACTACTACTACTACTACTACTACTACTACTACTACTACTACTACTCCTACTACTACTACTGCTACCATTACTACTACTACTACTCCTACTACTACATGTGATGCCCATGTGTTTTTTCCCTGATCATGATGTTTTAATAAGACTCTAATCATTTGTTGAAAGTGCATGTTATTAGGCTGTATCAGCATTCTAAACCAATATTTTAGACATTTAACTGCAGATATAATAATATTATAGAGAGGATAGCGTCCATACACCATGTCGTTCAGAGTTCTAGGGGGGATATTTAAACGTTTTTTTGCACGCAAAAAGATGTACCTTTTATTTGTTTTCCCAAGCTACCAAAACTCCATATTTCTGAGCCATACAACAAAGATGGAACAAATTGTACATCAAATTTAAAAAAAAACAACTTTAGGAGTAGAAACACCAAGCCGTCTGAGAGTTCTGAACATTTCTGCTGTAGCTCTTTTACCCCTTAAAACAAATTATGTTAAAGCTTCATTAAAACTTAGTCTTTAGGTATTTGTAGTTATTCACCACCTCGAGTCAATTTCCCCTAAGCCACAATTTTTCGCTTACAGCTAGATGACCCCCATTTCGGAAGACAACTATTTTGGTGTTTTTTTTCAATATTAACTGTTAGATTTAGTCACGATGCTGCCTTATAAAAGCAGTTTAGTTGATCTTGAACTCCAATAACTGTTGAGCCTATCATCGTCAAGTCATCAGGAAAAAGCAGAATACATATTTCAATGAGAGATTCGATTAGAAGAAAGCCGTGTCTACCATTTGCTATCATTTCGTTTGCAAGGTCGTTTATGAATAAAGAGAATAGTATTGGTGAAGTAAGGCACCCTTGTCGCAGACCTTGAATGCAAGTGAAGTACTGACTGATATTATTGTCATTTCTAGCACATGCTTTAATATAATTATACATATCTCTAAGAGCATTTAGCATTCGGCCTTTAATTCCTGATATTATATGACATTGTGTGTGTCATAGTCAAAGTCAAAGTCAAATTTTATTTTCAGATGGTACATTGAATAAGCAATAATGTTTGCTTTTTTACATCAAGCCATCTATAACAGATAAATAATTAAATGACGAAAAATGAGCATGCAATAATTAAAAAACAACCAACAACAACCCAACAACAACAAAGCGTAAACACACTAAACGCTTGCAAATATGCCAGCACTCACACAATATGTACACTCCCCCCCCCCCCCCCCCCCCCCCCCTCTCTCTCTCTCTCTCTCTTGAAATCCTAGAGATTCTAAAGGAGCCACGTCAAACCATTGTCATTTTCTACCACGCGTCTTTGCCTTCTCTATACCATTTTTTTTTAAACGAAAAAGACCTAATGTAACGGAGTTAGACGGTAAGATATGAATCTACTCATTTCACTAATGATTTTCCTTATCGAACTTTGTGTGGGGCGAAAGTTGCTATGGTTACGCATAAGTGCAACAAACCGTTAATAGAATGCATGACGAACGCATGGGTAAGTGTACAACATCCCTGGCCTTATTTCGGAAGCACTGTAGGGGTTTACGCGTAGACCATGCCTCCTCCTGGGTGTATTGGTGATGCGCACAGTGTAGATCTAATATGTCCCACCCCAACTCCCTTTCTCTCTTTTTTGAGCTCGTAATGCCATTGCGAACTAAAATATACACACGAACACACTCACGCACGCACGCACGCACGCGCACATGCGCACGCACGTACGCGCACGCACGCACGCACACGCACACGCACACGCACACGCACACACACACACACACACACACACACACACACACACACACGCACGCACGCACGCACACACAATCAGCGACATCTAGGCTAGATCTCGATTCTAGATCTGTTCGCTTAGAACGCATATTTTAGATTTAGAAAGATCTATGAAAAAGACTGTCTCTTTGCATGCGTGCACACGCGTGTCTGTGTGCGTGCGCACACACATGTGCATGTTATTTGCTAAACTGATCTAATCTCGACCCTAGATTTGGCAGCATGTTGCATCTGCACTCATATGACAGAAGGTTGTCAGAGTGATCAAAGAAATAGAAGAGATAAAAATAGGTTTTTGAGTACAGATCACTGTCTCGGATTGTCTTGTGCATCATTTGATTTAAATACAGACAAAGCTAAATATTTTTGACAGTAAAAAAAAAGCTGAATGTTTATATGTATTTATCATTTGAAAAGAACTCACTTTAAGTTGAAAGTACGGTTATTAGAGCCAGAACGCGATGGCCTGTATCTAAAGTGCGCACTGACCCATACCACAACGCAATGACCTTTGTGTCATATGATAATCTTCAAAAATCCGTTTGTGTCTATAAAACATTTTCAGTTACAAACAAGAGATTTGGTACAGTGAAAGTAGAAACAATTTTACAGATGCTGGTGATCTAATGCTTTTCCAATATCGAACTGGAGATCCACAAATTGACGTCATATTACAATAACGCCTTAAGGGGAAGCAATCCCTCTTTCTACTCTGTATGAAATATAGGGAAGGAAAGCGGTGGACAAAGGGTGGAAGGTGGGAAGAGGAGAGGGGGTTGAAGGGGGAGATCCACAAACACAAGAAGGGAAACGAAAGGATTTTCCTGTACAATGTTGTTTGTATCTGGCATTTGTGCAGCCTGCAGCCCCTCTGCTGGTCCACTGGGCCATGACTGACTCACGAAAGGCAACTCTTTCAGGCTGTTCTTGTCACTGAAGTTACCTAACTTACATTTTCAGGACAACCAAAGGGACATAACCAGGGCTTGGCCTTACTTCTCTTCCCTGTACTGCTTCTGGCTTCTTTCATCTTTCCAATATTGACACACTCTCTCTCTCTCTCTCTCTCTCTCTCTCTCTCTCTCTCTCTCTCTCTCTCTCTCTCTCTCTCTCTCTCTCTCTCTCTCTCTCTCTCTCTTTCTTTCTGTGGGGTACAAGTAGAACACAAAATCAAGTGCAGAATGGTGGTATTACTTAAGCATGTGTTGTGTAAAGCAATGGTCGACAGGTTAAATGCAATGATTCTCCAGAGATCTTCAAAGTCATAATTGGGGAAGCTGTCAATCTTGCAGATTTTTGGCTTAGAATGTATCATTTATCTTGACCGTTTTGGCAGATTTATTTATGGGAGGTATAGTATTGTTTATTTGCTTGGAATTTATTTAGAAATGCTATTCTTTAGTTTACATTTTCTGAGGCACTGAATGGGTTAAATGCAGATGGTGCTTCTTACAGCAGGATGGACTTTTAATCCCAGTCTCCCTGTATAATACAAGGCATGCCATAAAGTATGTTGAGACTCATTGTCTTGCTGTTGTGAAAGCCTGTGATAATCCTAATACCACACACATAAAAGGTTGGTAAATAGTCGGAAATACGCCATAAAATCGACGTCGGCTAATTGTCGGATTTCCGACGTCGGCAATCCGACAGTGAACCGCCGGTATTTCGACGTCGGCTAGCGGTCAGATTGCCTACGGTCGGCAATCCAACCAGGAACCGCCGGATTTTCGACGTCGGCAATTGGTCGTATATCCGACGGTCAGCAATCCGACCATTAGCCACCATATTGCCAACCACGGCCGACCGTTTCCCGACAGGCCGACGTCCGCCCAACATTGGCCCACGGTCGGTGTGCTATCTGGGAATAATGTATAGTTACATAACCTTTACTTAAAATGATTAGTAAAGAGATGCCACAATAATTATTTGGATCTTTTCTATCACATTTTTGTTAAAATATAGCGGTATAATAATTACCTTTGTCCATTTCTCTGGGGAATTTTTGTTGAGAAAATGTTATTGAAATACTTCAACAAGAATGGCATAATCATATTTTCAATATTCTTGATTATTTCAGTAATGATATGGTCTGGCCCTGCTGCTTTACCTGCCTTCAGACTTCGTTGCTTGTTGCTGCTTCAGCTATGTTGTTGCTGTTATTGTTGTTTCTTTGGAAAATAAAACATTTAAACCAGACTTCTAATAGCATTGTGAATCTCTTTGTGTGTAATGTCATGGTCTTTTGTTTCTGATCTGCTTTTTCGAATGCTTTCCAGAACGCACTGAGGGATTCCAAACTTTCCAAAATCGACTTAATTTGTTTTCTTTGTATTCTGCAATTTTGCCACGTTTTATGTCGTCATACTGCTTTTTCAATTTCTGATACCTGATGTTACCTTTCTTATCTCTTGATCTTTTAAAACGCCTAAGTTCAAACCGACATTTTGCTTTAAGAGTTGAGCAATCCTTGTCGAACCATGGGGACTTTTGATCAATCAAAACTGTCATAATTTCTTTTTGCATGCATTTCGCACTGTCAAGCTAAGCATCGGATATGACATTAAGAGACTGATTAATATCAACGTCCACCATACTAATATTGTACTGAATGAAGTTTATGAAGCCATCTGATAATAACTTTTGTGTAGACTCTTTGGCTCTGTTTACATTCCAAACATATTTGATAGTTTTAAGCTTTGCTATTAGTTCTTTTAGCAACCAAATCTCCATTTGTCTTAAAAGAAAAGAACGCTACAGATACTGGCATGTGAACAGAATCTATCTGATCATCCACTGTTAGATTTCGGACATGGGAAACCATAATATAGTCAAGGACGCCACTACCATGTAAAAGCACCATTTTCATCACCAAAAGTACACTCATTTAGTATGTACCTGGGGAGTAGCACACATTTCTAAAAGACGTTTACCAACAACAAAAAATCGTTAATGATTGTGTCATGTGATTTTCGAGCATCAATCAGTGAATCGTCGACTGATGAGTTAAATAAGAAACAAACAGACTGCAATGTCACTGGAACATACAACAAGCAAACAACTACACGACAACTGTAAAGTCACGTTATTTTATTCACAAGAGACAAAACAAAACTACTGGATATTTCGGCGAATGCGTCTTTATCAACACAGACAAACAATTAAACAGCAAACATCAAATATAGCAAAAGGAGCAAAAAGCAGGCAACAGAAGGAGCAAAAAACCAACAAGATCAAAAATAAAAAACAATAATTCCCCTCTACAGTCCAATGTTACGCTGTTTAATTGTTTGTCTGTGTTGATAAAGGCGCGTTCGCCGAAATATCCAGTAGTTTTGTTTTGTCTCTTGTGAATAAAATAACATCACTTTACACTTGTCGTGTAGTTGTTTGTTTGTTGTATGATGAGTTAAATCATCAGTTATATTAAATTCATAGCCTATATTCACTTGCAGTGTTCCTGTTCTTGCGTTAAAATCACCAACCAGTATTATTTCACAGTCCTCAAATTTGTCCTCGAGTTTGACTAAAAATATTTGACTCGAAAAGTGGGCAAACTTTTCAGTAAAAATCAGACCAAACAAAAAAAATCCTTTTTGATACAAAAATTATTGTTAATATCAGTATTTTATTTTGAGTCAAATTTTGACATTTCCAGATTACCTGGTTGTTTCTTGTAACAAACCTGTGTTGATTTTGGAGTCAAAACCAGACCATTCATGTTTGTGTGTCCGCATGCATACGCGTGCACATGCATTTATTGCATGTGTGCATGCGCTTAGGTGTGCACGCATGTGTACGTGTACGTAAAATCTTGATTAGTCACAATGTTAGTCTCATAACCTCTATCACTCACACACAGACACACACACATTCAGATGTACACACTCACATACACACGCATGCATCCCCCCCCACACACACACACACATACGCACGCACGCACGGCGACAGCTCCCCAGAACACACTGATCCCCATGATTTTGACCCGAACGCACCAGGGCATAGACTGGATCGGAAACCGAAACTGAGGTCACCATGAGAGCAGGTCTTGAAAAGCCACAGAATTTGAGACATTGTTTTTTTTGGAATGATTGATGGAAATGAGGTGGATGACTATGATGATGATGATGATGCTATGGAGTTCCATATCGGTCTGAGCTGCATGGCAGGGCTGTATTCTACGCTTCCTTTCATAATGATATCTCGGTGTTAACCAGGCCCGAGAACTACAGACACCTGCAGTGTTGGTCTTGAAATTAGAGTAACACTCTCAGAATCGCATCCGTTAAGTGATGAAGCTCGACTGTGTGATTTCAGTCTTCCCATTGAGCCCACATTCTTTTAAATAAATTTCAATAACCTACGAACGAAACATTTGAGTGATTTACATTCTGAATCAAACCAATCTTGAGGTTTATCTTTTGTATAAATCCTTACCTGGTTTTTTTTCATTTAATCAGTAGCTTCTTATTGAAGTATTTCAATGCTTCATTGACATCAACGTCAATTAAACTTCATTTTTTTCCTGGAAACTTGTAGAAGTAGTGTTATTGCAAAAAGCATCCATATACTCATCATTCCATACAAATTTATCCATAATAACCTTATCAACTTTAATTGTCTATAACATAAAACTCAATGGGCATGTCGATGGCTTAGAGTCAAACTGGATTAACTTCAGATAGTCCTTTTTTTTCTATTACAGAAACAAATGCGGGAAAAAATACTCTTTGTTGTCCCTAATTTTCGTTTTAATATCTGAATAAATAAAAAAGATATAAATGTTGTTCTCTTTTGACTCAAAAATAAATCAACATTTTTTGGGAGTCAAACAAGATTAACTTCAGACGGTCTGCTTTTGACTCCAAAATAACCAGACATTTTAGCTTCCTAAGTTTGAGTCAAACCAGGCTATGTTACAAATAAATGAGTTTGACTAAAAATATTTGACTCGAAAAGTGGGCAAACTTTTCAGTAAAAATCAGACCAAACAAAAAAAATCCTTTTTGATACAAAAATTATTGTTAATATCAGTATTTTATTTTGAGTCAAATTTTGACATTTCCAGATTACTGGTTGTTTCTTGTAACAAACCTGTGTTGATTTTGGAGTCAAAACCAGACAATTCATGTTTGTGTGTCCGCATGCATACGCGTGCACATGCATTTATTGCATGTGTGCATGCGCTTAGGTGTGCACGCATGTGTACGTGTGCGTAAAATCTTGATTAGTCACAATGTTAGTCTCATAACCTCTATCACTCACACACAGACACACACACATTCAGATGTACACACTCACATACACACGCATGCATCCCCCCCCCCCCCCCCACACACACACACACACACATACGCACGCACGCACGGCGACAGGGTGGGTGATGGGATTCATGCGAATAAGAACAAAGTACGAAAGAATGTGCCACCCCCCATGCATTTCTCGGTTAATTCTATTTTTCCGTTGTTGCCTTTCTTACCATACATAAAGCTGTATTGTAGGAACATTTTCAGCTAATAACCTTTTTAGAATACTAACCCTAACCCTAACCCTAACCCTAACCCTAAACCTAACCCTACCCCCCACTATGTACTGCAGTACACCGCGATTTGTCACAGTTGTGGTTCGTTGCGTGTTTCCGTCTTATAGGGTGGGGGGTAGGGTTAGGTTTAGGGGTAGGGTTAGGGCTAGGGTTAGTATTCCAAAAAGGTTATTAGCTAAAAAATGTTCCTAAAATACAGCTTTATGTATGGTAAGAAAGGCAATAACGGAAAAATGGAATTAACCGAGATAGGTAGGGGGGGGGGGGGGGGGGGGCACATCTTGACCTTTACCGAATGTTAATTGCTGCAGTAAGTAGGCCTACGGCTATTGTCGGCCCTGTCCTGTCTTTGAAGTGAATGTGACACGCAGTAAAAGGGGACGTTAATCGGATTTTCATGATTGTAGTGATGGAGGTTTGCATCACGCGCAGTTGTTAACGGGTGCCTTGGGAACAGTAAAAGGCTAACGGGATGTTTTGTTGTTGTTTTGTTTTAAGAAATATAATGTATTGTTATTTAGCTTTTTTTCTGTTATAACGCGAGTGTTTGTGTGTGTTATGTCTTTACGAGCATGCGTGCGCGCATGCATGTTTGCCTGGATGAATACATATGTGCGCATATGCGTGTTTATGTGCATGCATGTTTGTTTGCGTGCGTGTGTGCATATTCGCGGAGACTGAGTGTGATAAACAGCAAGACTCAAGAGATAGGATAAAAGCAATATATCACTCCAAAATCATAATAACGGATATATACCGATATGTATCAACAGAAAAGCAAGAAAAAGAAACAGGCTCAGATCTGCAGCGAAATGAAAACGCATCAGTTTTTCACAACAGTGGTCTCAGCACACACTGTAGCACGCATTCTTGCGCAAAGAATATACACTACTCACAAAAAGTTAAGGATCACTATGAGAAAACAGGTGCGCAATAAACTCCGTTCGCTCCTGTTATTTATTTCTCAGTCAAGCCAAATTGTTATGAATTCTTGTTCAGCTGTAAGTGGGCGATGTTGTGTTAGTGGAAACATTGCACGTGATTCTCTATTACTGAGCTTGGCAGCAAAAGAAAAAGCGGAAACTTGCGAAAAAGGACCTTGTTTTGGATCGTTCTGCATGAACACATTGCACAAGCCAGATGGAAAAACCATTATGCACGTGCAAGCACTACTGTTTATGTGTGAGATGCTGTCTCTTGCTTGGCTTTATAAGAAGACATACCACCAGTATTAGGCCTGATTTGACAATGCCTCCACGACGAAAATTGAGCGAGTTGGATAGGGGACGAGCTGTTGCATGGTTCCAAGATGGTGTTCCCAAGCGAGAAGTGGCCAGGCGACTTCAGGTGTCCATCTCGGTCATTGTCAGACTGATTCAACGCTTCACAGCCACTGGGAGGGTCCATGAAAGACGCAGATCTGGTCGACCGAAGAAGACAACTCCACGTGAAGATCGTCTCATTGAACGACAAGCCCTGCAGACAAGAACAGCCTCTTCCAGCATCATTCGAAGGCAGCTGAGGGTGGCTACTAACATCAACATCAGCCAGCAGACCATACGGAACCGCCTTCATGGGTTTAACCTCCGTTCTCGTCGCCCAGCTGTACGGCCACGCTTAACTCCAGCCCATAGGGCAGCACGCCGCGCCTTCTGCAGACGTCACGTGAGGTGGACACGTCAGCAATGGTCCCAGGTCCTGTTCAGGGATGAATCACGCTTCACCCTGAACCACAACGACGGCCGACTGAGGGTCTGGAGGCGCCCAGGGGAACGCTTTATTGACGCCACTGTCCAAGAAAAGGTGGCCTTTGGTGGAGGTTCTGTAATGGTCTGGGGGGCCTTCAGCCTTCACCACAGAACACCCTTGTATCATGTACAGGGTAACCTGACTGGCCTCCGATACCGGGATGAGATCCTTCGACCGCTGGCTGTGCCTACACTGCAGCAGATGGGACCGCCGGCTGTCTACCAGGATGACAACGCTCGCAAGGGTGGTCAACGACTTCCTGCAGCAGTCTGGAGTCAACAGAATGGAGTGGCCAGCATGCAGTCCCGATCTCAACCCGATTGAGAACCTCTGGGATGAGCTGGATCGCAAAGTGAGGAGCAACCACCCCCCTCCCAGGGATGCCCAGCACCTCTACCAGATGCTGCAGGCTGAGTGGCAGGCGCTTCCACAGAGGATCTTCACCACCCTGGTCAACTCCATGAGGACTCGCTGCGTCGAGTGCCAGAACAGCCATGGCGGATACACGCATTACTGAACTTTTGGGAGCATCAGAATGCCCTGTCTTGTGATTTCAATGACTTTGGGAAATCAAATTTCGATACGTACCCACTTTGATCAAATGTACAGACCAAACGATTGCTCGAAATTGAAGGGAATTGTGTATCGTTATCACTAAAGCATTGAATTAAATGTTGGCCAAAATTCAACGCATTGGCTTTCTTATTTGGAAAGTTATGAATTAGTTTGCAAGTGATCCTTAACTTTTTGTGGATAGCTTAGTTCAACAAAATAGAAAATTTTAACACAAATGTACTTCATAAGATGTGGTAACAAAGCATAACGTTTAAAGATAAACACAAACAGAAGCAACGAACTGAAACACTAACGACAATTGCTGTTATTTTAACTTGTAAACACCAACAATAAAACGTACACACTTAACGAGAGCGAGTCAATTTCAGCACACCGTGAAAAAGAGGGGAGTCAGCGTTGACAAGAACGATCACAGGCCCCGAAAACACGCTTCTTTTTTCTTTTCTTTTTTAACGAAGGTGCGGTAGCTATTCGCACAGGTTCAGTCGGCTTGTTTTTATTTCCGGACTGAAGATGAATTCGAGCTGTTTTGTGACAGTACTGCGTCTACATTATCAACATGGACTCTCCCTGTGCCAAAATTGCATAGCTCGAATCGTCTGCTAATATCAACGCGGTCATGGAGTTGAGTAGCCTAGGCCTAGATCCACCGCTAGACGTTTCAAGTGGCACGCACAGAATGGTTTGTGTAGATCTGTGACAGCTGACACTGATTGAGTCGAACCATGAATCTTCGTTGTGTACCAGCATTAAATGTTGTCGTCAGCGCTGAATGAATCCTAGGGTTAGCACTGCACAGCTTGTCAAGTTCTGGGTTTGGTAGGAACAGCTCGCGTTGACAAGACGGTAATATGTCAAGATATATAACTGTGACGTCAAGTTTCTAATAGCAACGGTGTATTCTTACACCTTTTTCTCACACGCGTTTGCACTAAGCCTATGGGTTAATATACGCAAATGATATGTCAAGATATTGTTTCATATCCCACGCTTGGCAGGCTTATTTGGCTGTCTTGGAGATCAGTATATATAATTATATTATGAACGAGCACAGATAATGATGTTCGTATAAGAGCTTGTCTTCATCAATAAAAAAAATAATAAAGTGATACGCGAATTACCGTTAGTACATAATCATTGGAATTTGTATTTTAAGTTATTGCTATTCTGAGGATTAGGTACTGCAAAAGCAGGAAAATCCCTAGTTTTTAAACGATAAAGATGGTCTATTATTATGTTCTTGTCATATAACACAAATAAACAAGATACAATATCATGCCATGTTTGACAACAAGAGGAAAAAACTGACCCCACCAAATCAATATTTTGGTTTAAACAAGATTTATTCAAATAAAGCACATACAGCAGCACATAATTTAAATAAGTAGAACACAACAAGCCCGAGGGCCTATGATTGGGTTACTAGCCGTCGACAAGTCAGGAGACAACAGTCATCATCATCACATGCCTAAAATTCCTATCCTGCCTGACGCGGCGTGTCAAGAGTGCGTGATCGGAAGGGAAATACGTGGATGAAAGAGATGCCGATTGTGGGTGTCCCAAGCTCGTGATGGGAAGGGAGATACGGGGAACAAAGGGAGACCGCTTGGAATCGGCGACTTGTTTGAAGTCCCACAATAGCAATTAGAGTGGTGGTGGGGGCGGGGTGTGTAGATAAAGAAAGTGGGGGTGCGCGTGTCACCTTGTCACAATACTCATACAAAAATTCGAATCAAACCCATTTATCTGAACGTTATCCCGTTTTTACTCAAAATTATAGACCTTACAATACCAAAAAAGTCAAAAGGGCCAAAGTTTTAGTTTTCCAGTTTGATCCAAAATGTTGAGGCCACCAATTTCGTGTCAAAACGGACTATCTAACAAAAATGTCAAATACTCCATTGTTACTATTCTAAATGACTCCCGAATTTGCAAAATATCTTTGAGACCCCAATACACCACCACTCCAAAATTCATGTAATTTGGAAGCTTAGAATTTTTACAGGAATTGTAGAAAACTTTAGCAGCGTTTTTCTCGAAACAGGCCTTTTCGATTTAATCCGTTTTGACTCCAAGTCAGTGATGTGATCTGACTCGATGCGTTCATTAACATACAATGTACACAAATCCCTTACTAATGAAAATAGCTCACAAGACATCAAAAAATAATAATTTGCACTACAACCAGGAGAGAGAGAAAAAGAGAGAGAGAGAGAGAGAGAGAGGAGAGTGAGAGAGAGAGAGAGAGAGAGAGAGAGAGAGAGAGAGAGAGAGAGAGAGAGAGAGAGATTTGAATGTGAAGGTAAATTTTGTATTCAAAATGGACACATCTCTTTGCATGTAACACGTTTCAAAATGGGCAATACTGTATGGAGTGAAGAGAGAGCAGAGAGCAATGTGGAACAGAGGAGAAAAGAGAGAGGTTTGAAATCCTCTGAAATCGGAATGTGTTGACTGTACGCAGCATGGAGACCAGTGAAGACGGAAAACCAGACACATGCGTACCTTACCCATTATGGTCATATGGCCTGGGATCGCAGGAGAAGAAGAAGCAATATAATGCCTTCTTTTTGGGTGGGTGGGTTGGGGGGATTGAGGCTTCTGTTTTCATGTTCAGTGTTCAAGTCATTCATCCCTTGCAGTATCAGTGTCCAATGGTTGTTGCGTTGTATAAATGTCATTTGTGGAAAAAATTATTAACACAGATTATGCCCTTGTGATGACGACACCAAATTCCGGTTTTGTAACTCTTAGAGGAAATCACTGTTGCCACACTTGGACATTAGAAAAGAAAGTGCCTGTGCCAGCCGAAAGCACTGTGGTCATCAGTTATAAAGAGTACACTGACAACCTGTTAACGGTCGAAGTATTTCGCCACAACAGGGTTTATGATTCCAGAACCACTTATCTAAAGGCAACTCGAGTATGGCATAGACTAATGTCCATGCAATCCGATGTCGCGAACAAGTTTCAAGCTGAGTGTTTCACCGTCCATGCATTCGTTTTTTACGGCAATAGGACGGTTTTCTTTGAACTTTACTTCTCGTTTTTCAATGAGAGCCAGAACCCTGTCCAGTCACTCCAAGGTTTGTGGAACTGCTCGGTTGATCATTACAGCAGGTTTCGTCATCACCTGGCCTGTAACCTGAAGACAGAGTGTGAGGATGGACGGGATGAATCAGGGGAATGTCCCTTCAGCAGTCCCCAGTGCGATGGACTGATTGCGATGTGTGACCGCTGCTACAAAATTATCTCCAGTTTGAAAGGGTTCTCTGGTCATATACAAGATGTGAATGAGATAGCTAGTGATCACTGTGAATCAATACAAAGCCGCCAAAGCTTCCCCACGTGTGCTCATAATTGGTACACTATTTTAAAAAACAGAATTAAATTACATCCTATTTGGCTTAATAATCTTTGGATTGGCGTGAACTCTAATGATATTTCCTTACCGACGATGTACCGGCATACGCTGGTCGATGCAGGCAAAACCCTCCTTTATCATATGTGGGCAGGTACAACAATCACTTACCAGTCATTCAAGTTATGTTACGCGACAGAATACGAAACCCGACCTGTACTTATAGTGATGATAAAATCTGAGCCATGCATGTCAAACTTAATTAGTAAACTGCAATATGGAACGATGTGTGAGTTTTCAAATGGTAACTCCACAATGAAGCATAGTACATCAAAAACAGTATCAATGAATATGACGGATATCTTACTGACACAATCACAGCACTCTATGGCAGAATGCCCAGAGGGGCACGTGACACATGCTTTTTTTCTTTGTGGGTCTGACCCCCACAAAATCTGTGCTCAACAATGGCCAACAGCTTCAGCCTCGTCTAGCACATTGTCACAAGGCAAAACAGTAGAGTCACAGAATCATGGTGCCTCTTGTATAACCACATTTGCCTGTACTGAGAGCTCTGCGCAAGTCTCTTACACATCTGTCTGTGACTTCATTCCTGATTGTGATGAAAAGAGTGACGAATCCTTTTGTAAGCATTCCCCTTGCATCAGGATGTTCACTTGTATCAATGGCCAGTGCATGCCCTATGACCTGATCTGTGACAACATGTTTCACTGCAAAGATGAATCTGATGAAGAAAATTGTGTTGCTAATAGGCTTGTCCCTAAAAGAAAACGCCAAGTTTTCGCATCTCCTGCACTCATCAAGTTTAATGGGATTGCCAAGTTCATCTCCACACCGATGATGTCCAATGAGTCCTGTCCTGACAGCCACTATCGTTGTCTTGGTGACTGGAATGACTGTCTGCCTGTCTACACGCGCTGCAATGGGCCGAGGGACTGTTTGGATAATCAGGATGAAGAGGACTGTGATTCTTTTAAATGTCGAGGTTTTTTTCGATGCCGGCATTCTAAACAGTGTCTACACAGTGACCACGTGTGTGACAGCTGGCCTCAGTGTCCGCTGTATGACGATGAGTTAGCTTGCAACGTACCCTGTCCTGTGAATTGTTTCTGTCAGGGTCACAGTTTCCTCTGTCCCCAACCATTCCCTGCAGCTCTCTTTCCTGAGCTTCGTTATTTGGATGGTACAGGGTCGGGCATGACACTTCACGATGTCAGCAACAACAGCTTGCTGATTGGAGTAGTTCTTGCACATTGCTTTCTGACATTTCTACCCAAAGTCCTCCTAAGGAACGTCAGGTTTCTGGACCTCAGTGGAAACCAGCTGCAGTCTGTCCACCTCACTTCTGTCCTTGTTTTGGAGAATCTGCGCACACTGTCCCTGTCCAGCAACCCTCTGTCCTGTCTGCACACTGACCTGTCCTCTACTGACCAGCACAGTGCCCTCACAGTGCTGCACCTGGCCCACACCTCGTTCACTGTGTTGGACACCACAGTCCTCTCCATGTTCCCTGCACTGCACACACTGAACTTAACGTCCACTTCCATTCATATGATCAGTCCTGAAGGGTTTCAACCCACACCACGGCTAAAACATCTACACATGGACGACAGTCCTCTTCACGTTTTCTCACCAGACATTTTTCAGGATCTTACACAACTAGAATTCATATCTACACAAAATTATAAACTCTGCTGCGCCGAAATACTTCCACACAATTATGAACGCTTAAAGTGCCTGGCACCCAAAGATGAAATTTCCTCCTGCAAAGATCTGTTGCATTCATGGACGTACAGAGTGTTTCTGTGGCTGATGGCCTGTTTGGCCTTGACTGGGAACGTATTCTGTTGCTGTGCACGTTTGTTTGTGAAGAGCATGGCTTCTTCTGGTGGCTTCAGTGTGTTTGTCACCAACCTGACCCTGGCTGATTTTCTAATGGGGGTCTACATTGCTGTCATTGGGGTGGCTGATGCACAGTTCCGTGGGCGGTATCTTTACATCGATGACTCATGGAAGAACAGTGTGAGTTGCAAAGCGGCAGGGTTTTTATCTCTGTTGTCCAGTGAAGTGTCAGCTTTGATCATTTGGGTCATTACGCTGGACAGACTTATTGTCCTTCGCTTTCCATTCAGTTCTGTAAGGTTTAGAAGAGCATCCGCAGCAGTAGCTTGTCTGTTCAACTGGTGGGTTGGTTTGACGTTAGCCCTGATACCTTTACTTCCCTTGACATCACACTGGGAATTCTACAGCCAGACAGGTCTTTGCATTCCCTTGCCAGTTATGAGGCGAAGTTTCAAAGGGAGATTGTATTCGGTAAGCATTTTGATAATCTTTAACTTCGTGCTGTTTTTATTTATCTCTGTGGGTCAGGGGTTCATCTATTGGACCGTGCAAGGCAGTGACGTGACGCTAACCTCCACCAGAACTTCAAACGACACGACGATAGCTAAAAGGTTGATCACTATCGCCGTGACAGATTTTCTGTGCTGGTTTCCCATTGGTCTGTGCGGAATGCTGGCATTGAGTGGTGTTCCCATTCCTGGAGAAGTGAACGTAGCCTTGTCGGTGTTTGCTTTACCTTTAAACTCTGCAATAAATCCTTTCATGTATACTTTCAACACGATTGCTGAGAAAAGGAAACAAATAAATGATAGAACATTGCTGAAATGGCTGGAATCCCATGCTGAGCTCATTGACCAACAGTAAACTGTTTTTAAAGTCTAGCATGATTTCCGCATTGCTAGCACCATTGTGCATGTTCGTAAAGGCATTTGTTTTTTAAAAAGCTTTATTTCTGCATTACGAATTGAAAAACAAATAATCCGGAACTGCAATAATTAAGCACATTTTCTTGACATTGGGATTTGGATTGAGAGGTATGCAAAAAGAAAACAGCCTCTGCATAAAAAAGGTAAAATAATAATAATAATAATAATAATAATAATAATAATAATAATAATATTAATAATAATAATACTGATAATAATAATAATAATAATAATAATAATAATAACTAGATGGCTTATATTTGTCTGATACCTTTACTTCCCTTGACATCACACTGGGAATTCTACAGCCAGACAGGTCTTTGCATTCCCTTGCCAGTTATGAGGCGGAAGTTTCAAAGGGAGATTGTATTCGGTAAGCGTTTTGATAATCTTTAACTTCGTGCTGTTTGTATTTATCTGTATAGGTCAGGGGTTTATCTATTGGACCGTGTGTGTGTGTGTGTGTGTGTGTGTGTGTGTGTGTGTGTGTGTGTGTGTGTGTGTGTGTGTGTGTGTGTGTGTGTGCATGTCTGTCTGTCTGTTTGTCTGTGTGATTCATTATCGGTGCAATATTTTCTGCCACTTTTTCAGTTGTGTTTTTCAAAAAGACATTACAGTCGAAAATGTGTGCTTCTTTAAAATGGTGTCCGGTGTTTCACTGTACAAGTCATCAAAACCGCTACGCGAGATCACCAATTATCCACTAAGGATCCACCCGGAGCACATATCTCTCCTTCTACTTTGCCATTCCCGGCTTACGCCCAACACGACAAGACCTCACTGAATCCACATTTTGGATCTGGCAAAACATCACAGATGGAGATGACATCAGCTTATAATCTGGCAGAGAAAGCACAGCGCCACCATTCCCATTTCCTCTTTTTGAAAACTTGCTCCCAGAAAAACTTGGTCCCGAAGGGCATGCGACTGTCCTTCCCACTGTCTGCCCTTCCCCCAACCCCCGCCCTTTTCCAGAGGATTCAACAAATTCTCTCAACTGCGGAGAAATCGATCATACACATCTGTAGAGATTTCTACCAGGACTTTCAAACAGACTATCTTTGGAGGAAATGGTGAACACAATACAAAGACTGAAAACTGAAACGGAGTTTGAGAACTTTAAGGCACAACTAAGCAAAGAAAAACAAACCCACTAGAGATGCGTGCAGAAAGACAAAAGGGAGGAAAATGGACAATTGTGTCAAAGAACAGGCCACCAAAGACAAAGCACCAGAGAGAAGTGACAATGCTGGAACACAACAGGCGAACCAGACCCAAAGGAATAGGAAAAAGAACAGAGGCTTCAAAAGAAAAGAACACAGGACAGAAGATGAACCCAATCAAGTCATCAACATCTCCTCTACAGACCTATCCGAGGAGCAAATTCGGATTCTGTCATATGGCCCAAAATTCTGCCCCACCCCATCCACGTACAACGAAGATCAGCTGGTTGACGACACTAAAGAGTGACTACGCCGCATTC
>CM065685.1:7457201-7472201 GCA_017654935.2 Phymorhynchus buccinoides | reverse complement strand
CGGCATGTGGTCTTGATTCCTATCATTAAAACTGGATCAAAATCATCTATAGAACTTGCGTTAAAACTGTGTACATGTTTGGGCCACGGTATCTCAGCAGAAAGAGGCCTGGTGGCTGGTGTTAATGCCACCAAGGCCCGCCTTGAACACATCTGGACTGATGGTCTCTGTCAGAGTTGTGGTGAGCAGGTTCCACTCTCTCATTGTCTTCAGAACAAATGAATGATATCCAGCCCTGGGTACTGAACTTCTCTTCCCTGAGTTCATTAATACAGTTCAAATTGCAGCATGTAGCCATGCATGGTCAGGAAGCCCCACGTTATGTAAGCAAAGAGCAATGGTTTATCGTACCCAACGAAGTACCATAATACTATACACATCATGATTACAAAAACATGGCACTATTGACTCATCCATGCAGTGTTTCTGGGTTCTGACAAACATGATCTAAACCAAAACCTCTTCAATCAGCACACTGAGAAATAGATGTACATTACTCAACTTTTTACGTCTTTTTTTCATGAACAATAAGATAAGGACTGGACATTATTTAATTTGCATGGGTGCCAAGTATCTGAGGCAGTGTCATGCCTCTAAGGTTTAATTTGATCGATTAACAATGAAAGGTAGAGTATTCATTTTGCATGGAAATATAAGGACAAACCCAACCCTCTCACTACCACGATCCCATATATGGGATTGAACGTCTAAGCTGCACTGCTTTTTTTTAAAGATAATGTATTAATCTTCAGGTTTGCGTCTTACCCATGAATAAAAAGTTGCCTTAATCAGATGCTATATTATTTGTATGCTTATCTTTCAAGTGGTGCCATGATTGCTTCACCCAAGTCCAGAGTCCAGAGGACGCATATACATAATTTCACCCAAACTTTTACCTTCATAATAATCTAAATGTCTCAACTGAACTATGTATGCTCTAAACTTATGAGATTATGAAACCATCTAGTTTACGTGTTTTGTTATCACACAAATTAACTGTTCTGCAAGGAAGGTAGCAGTGTGGTTAAGACGTTCACCTGCTAATTTCTATACATGAGTGACCCGGATTCGAATCCCGGCCTCGCCCTTTCTTTCTAGTTCGATGGGAAAAGTGGAACTGAACATCAAGTCCTTCGGATGGGGATTTAAAACAAGTATGACCTTTACGCTGTTCAGAATCCCACGGCTGTTAAAAGTCAGTAAGAGTAGGGATAATTCCTACTGCCTGGTGTGACCAAATTGACAGCTAAGTTTCCCAAGTTCACCCCCCCACACTCCCCACTCCCCTCCAACAACATCAACAACAACAACAGAGGTGGTGTTGCGCTCAGGGCAACGCGCCTCCTGGTGAGAGAAACCCGACATTCACAGACAAGTCTTTGTGAGTATGATATACTAAATACCAATACCAATAGCTTTTACCTCGTCTGTGGTTCAAGGTTCAAGGTTTTTATTTCCAAAAAAGCCCCTTGGGGGTACATGGAAAAACAAAAACAAAAATATATATAAACAATGACAAAAGACTAAGTAAAATAGAACAAACAATAAACGGACAAACAAACCTTTGACGACAACAACAACATACAGAAACAAACAAACAAAAAAACAGAAAATATAGATCAATTTCCAGTCACATTGAAGGGCTGCGGCAAGAACTGTTGTGAATACGTACATCAATCAATGTAACAAAGCACACATAAAATAATTACTGCAACAAACATCGACCGTTCAAACGTATTAATTAACTTACAATGGTGCGGTTCACATAATTATGCACCCCATCCAACTAAACCACGACATACCAAATTGTCATATCACACATCACTACAATCAAACCTTTTACATATCAGTTACACTGATGTCAGTATGACCCCCACATGGTAGGCGATCGAACCCCACATGGTAGGCGATGTGGAAGATCTGGAACAGCTGTCATAGGCTGAGTTAACGAAGCATGAGTCAAACTATGTATAAGTCAAATGACTCATAGGTCAAAGTAAAATTGATTGCCACTAACATATTTTTTAACTTAAGAGTATCTGACCGACTATCAATGAAAGAATAATGAAAACACAATATGTGATATTGTTGCTGGCAAGCACAAATCAGAGCAATAAATCATGGAAAACAGTGTGTTTAAGCACGAGCGCACGCGAGTGTGTGTGTGTGTCTATTTGTGTGTGTATGTATGTGTATATATGTGTATGTATGCGTGCGTGTGCACGCACGCATGTGAGTGTGTGTGTATGTGTGTGCGTGCGTGTATTAGTGTGTGTATGCATGTGTGTGTGTGAATGTGTGATTGTATGTGTGTGTGTGTGTTTGTGTGCGCGTGTGTATTCGTCTGTGCCTGTGACTGTGCCTGTGCCTGTGTGTAAAACGTGATTAGCATGAGCACTGTCCCTTTCTAAAGCTATGTTACACAAGAATGTGATCCTCTCTACTAGCGAATGCTAGTTGCGTTTACAGTGACTGAAACGCCGAAAAAGACAACAATACTTATTTATGAGTGCTTCGTTAACGCAGGGTTTCTTCAGGTCAGATCCAACTCGCAGCGTAGCCCTAGATGCATCAATCAACAGAGGCAAATCTAAGAACCACAAAGCTTTGTAGATCGACCTTTTGAACTTTCCAGAAAGACTCTACGAAATAGGAAGCAACAGTTGTCCGGGCCAGATACTATTTCAGCCCCCACATCTTTCAGAGACGGTAAATCAGAAAAACATAATTATGCTGCCACTTTTAGAAAAGAAATATTGCGTTGTGTCGATTCTTATAATAGTATTTTGAATAAAAAAAACAAATGAGACAAAAACAACCACAACACAACCAATATTGTTGGGGGAAGTTCTCTGATCCAGTTTACAGAAGTGAACTGTCCAGGGTTGCATAGACTCCATGAAACGGCTGATAGAGTGATCTGCTTCTGCTAAACATAATTAAGCATCTACGTAATATAATACAATCTGATTTAATATTAATTTCTTTTTTATACATTTTTTTGGTACGGATTTGTTACCATAAGGGTGTCGCCCATCACTATTAATTTACAAACTGCCGCATTGTGTCTGTATTATTTCCATGAAGTAATACGTGATTATGTGCACTGCCGAAAATTAGGCATGTTTAATAACAGTAAATATATTTGTTTCACCGGAACCAGGCGTATTATCAACGTTTTATCACTTAAACTCTACACTAAGTGTTTCTTTCACTACACAATATGCCCCGAATTATTTTTTTCTCCATTGCGTCCATGCGTGTGCAGCATATGTGTGCGTTTCTTTATATTATACGCATGAGAGAGATGGAGAGAGAGAGATATATATATATATATAATGTAGGCGTATTGATTGATTGATTGATACTATTTAAAGACTGTACGCACAATGTGATATTAGACTTTAAAAATAAAAGAAATGAGCTGGGGGTTTAGGAACACACACACACACACACACACACACACACACACACACACACACACACACGCGCACGCACGCACATGCAACACACACATACACACACACACACACACACCTACACACACATTCACGCGTGCATGTGTTTAGGAACACACACACACACACACACACACATACACACAAACACACACACACACACACACACACACACACACACACACACACACACACACACACACACACACACACACACACACACACACACGCACACACACACACACGCCTACACACACACACACACACACCTACACACACACACCTACACACACATTCACATTCACGCGTGCATGTGCTTAGGAACACACACACACACACACACACACACACACACACACACACACACACACACACACACACACCATACACACACACACACACACACACACACACACACACACACACACACACACACACACACACGCACGCACACCCCCCCCCACCTACACATACATACATACATACACACACGCGCACACACACACACACACTCACACACAAACACACACAAACACACACTCACATTCACGCGTGCATGTGCCACAGTGCATACTGAAAGGCATAACTCCTCAATGTTATGTGTTTGTGTTGGAATGGAGGCTTGTAAATGTATGTGCATGTTTAGGTGTTTATAGAGACCAGTTAAAGAACAAATGAGGTGAATCTACAACAATATGCACATCACATATCCTCTCTCTCTCCTCTCTCTCTCTCTCTCTCTCTCTTGTCTCTCTCTCTCTCTCTCTCTCTCTCTCTCTCTCTCTCTCTCTCTCTCTCTCTCTCTCTCTCTCTCTCTCTCTCTCTCTCTCTCTCTCTCTCTTAAAAGGAAGACGCACTAGAATATGTTGTAGAAAAGAAAATAATATAGACGGCTGTTGAGTATAAAGGAGCAAGAGTTCAAGAAGAAGAAAACAGAATCATGGACAAATAAAATGGAAAACTCATCTGAATTTTGGAAGGAAGTTAGAAATATGGGATGTGATAATGTAAATAAAAATACAAATTATATTAGTAATAAGGACTGGTTCATTCATTTCAGAAATGTCTTTCAAAATCAGAATGAAGATGGCGAACATATTACTGTTGATGTAAATTTGATTGAAGAAGAGGAGCATATTCTAAATAAGGATATTTCAGAAGAAGAATTACAGAGAGCAATTTTAAAGTTAAATGAAAGAAAGGCATGTGGTATTGACGATAATCGACCGAAATGTTAAAAGCTGGTAATACGGATGTGATGTCTTTTCTTCTTAAATTGTTTAATGTCATTTTCCGTTCAGGTTTATATCCTTGGGAATGGTCGAAGGCCATCATCATTCCTATACATAAGAAGGGTGACAAAGAAAATGTAGACAATTATAAAGGAGTATATGTATTAAGCATTGTATCAAAATGTTAATACGTCCATTTTAAATACTAGATTGTACAAATGGTTAGAAGATAATAATATGATTTCTGACAATCAAGCAGGTTTTTGCAGAGGGTATTCGACAGTTGACCAGATATGTAATTTATATGCAATTGTTCAAGTGTTTACAGAGAAAACGTAGAAAATTATATGTAGCTTTCGTTGATTTTAAAAAAAGCGTTCGATTCTGCATGTCATAATAAACTGCTGGAATGTTTACAAAATCATGGTATTAAAGGTAAACTTTTAGTATCTCTGAAATCAATGTACCAGTCTCTTCTTTCATGTGTACGTGCAAATTATAAGATATCAGATTTATTCGAATGCCCAATAGGAGTAAGACAAGGCTGTGTTATGAGCCCTACATGGTTTTCAGTCTTCATTGATCAGCTAGCTGCCCATATGAATATAGGTGGTAAGCATGGTTTTCAGATGTTACCTGGCATTATGGAATTGTTTATTTTGTTGTTTGCTGATGACGTTGCTTTGTTGTCTACAAGACCAAATAGCCTACAGAACCAGTTAAATATTTTACATAAATGTTGTACTGATATGAAATTAAATGTTAATGTAGACAAAACTACAATAATGGTTTTCAAAAAAGGCGGTTTTGGGGTTCGAAATGAGCAACGGTTCTTTGATGGTAAAAACCTGGATGTTGTTAATAGTTACTGTTATCTTGGATTTAATTTCACTACAATGCTTAGCAACAAAAGGGGTACAGAACATTTGGTAGCAAAAGGTAAGAAAGCAGTGATTCAATTAAATAAAGCTTTGCAAGGGTACAAGGAATTGTCTGCAGCTATTTTCTTTAAAATATTTGATTTTAATGTACGGCTAATACTACTATGCTCATTTGAAATTTGGGGCCTTAATAAATTAGATCATTTTAAAAAAATCACATATTAGCTTGCAAACGATTTTTATGTGTTCCATTAAGAACTCCAAGCAAGAATATCTATGGTGATTTAGGAAGATACCCTTTGTATGTAAATACTTATATATCTGCTATCAGATACTTGTGTAGGCTTTTGCATATGGATAATGACAGATTAACCTATAAAGCTTACCACATGCTTCTGCAGCTTGATACATTTGGAAAACATGTAAGGGACATGTTATGTTTAACAGGTTATAATTTTGTATTGCTTCAGCAAGATGTTGGTAATGTAAAGTTGTTCCTTTGTGAGATCACACAAAGACTTGTTGATATTTGTATACATGAATGGACAGGTACTATTAGGGACAGGAAAAGGTCTGAAAATTATAGAACATTTAAGTTAATCTTTGAGAAAGAGGTATGTTTTGAATATGGATGCATACTGTTTCTGTGTGGCTATTACTCATCTGAGATGGTGATTGGCGCTGATGCTGAACGGCTGACGAGTTCTATGATGGTGATTGGCGCTGATGCTGAACGGCTGACGAGTTCTATGATGGTGATTGGCGCTGATGCTGAATGGCTGACGAGTTCTATGATGGTGATTGGCGCTGATGCTGAACGGCTGACGAGTTCTATGATGGTGATTGGCGCTGATACTGAACGGCTGACGAGTTCTATGATGGTGATTGGCGCTGATACTGAACGGCTGACGAGTTCTATGATGGTGATTGGCGCTGATGCTGAACGGCTGACGAGTTCTATGATGGTGATTGGCGCTGATGCTGAACGGCTGACGAGTTCTATGATGGTGATTGGCGCTGATGCTGAACGGCTGACGAGTTCTATGATGGTGATTGGCGCTGATACTGAACGGCTGACGAGTTCTATGATGGTGATTGGCGCTGATGCTGAACGGCTGACGAGTTCTATGATGGTGATTGGCGCTGATGCTGAACGGCTGAAGAGCTCCACGATGGTGATTGGCGCTGATGCTGAATGGCTGACGAGTTCTATGATGGTGATTGGCGCTGATGCTGAACGGCTGACGAGTTCTATGATGGTGATTGGCGCTGATGCTGAACGGCTGACGAGTTCTATGATGGTGATTGGCGCTGATGCTGAACGGCTGACGAGTTCTATGATGGTGATTGGCGCTGATGCTGAATGGCTGACGAGTTCTATGATGGTGATTGGCGCTGATGCTGAACGGCTGACGAGTTCTATGATGGTGATTGGCGCTGATGCTGAACGGCTGACGAGTTCTATGATGGTGATTGGCGCTGATGCTGAACGGCTGACGAGTTCTATGATGGTGATTGGCGCTGATGCTGAACGGCTGACGAGTTCTATGATGGTGATTGGCGCTGATGCTGAACGGCTGACGAGCTCTTCGATGGTGATTGGCGCTGATGCTGAATGGCTGAAGAGCTCTTCGGTGTCGATTGGCCCTGATGCTGAACGGCCGACGAGCTTTGCGATGGTGATTGGCCCTGATGCTGAACGGCTGACGAGTTCTATGATGGTGACTGACGCTAATGCTGAGCGGCTGACGAGCTTTGCGATGGTGATTGGCGCTGATGCTGAACAACCAGAGAGCTCTACAATAGTAATTGGCGCTAATGCGGAACAGCCTACTCATGATTCCATGGCGGTGAGGAAAACCACAGGCAGTGAACGGTCATGACAAATCTTTGGAGGCCTACTGCACATCGATTGAAGCTCTCATGACTGATTTCCAGTCTACGAAGAAAATGAAAAAGAACCTCAGTCACAAACATGGGCAGGCTCTCCTGTAATTAAAGCAAACGTTGAGAGGAGGAACAATGAGAATATATCGAACAGATAAAGGCGGAGCTATTGTGGTCCAGGACAACAGCGGCTACAAAGAGGAAGGCTACCGCCAGTTGAACAATGAGAGGCACTACCACACTACCAGGCTTTAGTTGAAAACCCAACACGTGAGATTGCTGAAGCCTCCAACAAACTTGTGGACCAACTCCAAGCGAAGGGGGTTATTGGTTTAAATGTTTTATTTTCCAAATCAACATGAACAACAACTATGACATAACTGAAGCAACAACAAGCAGAGCTTATGGCGTGCTCAGGGGGTTATTGATGAAAAAACGCACAACTGGGCCACCAATAACCTGGAACAGGTGCGCACTCACACATTCTACTACCTCCCTAAGGTGCATAAGAACAGAGAGAGGCTACCGGGGAGACCCATAGTGTCTGGTGTGGGTGGTCCCACTGAACACATTTTCCAAGCTTGTTGACCATTTCCTTCAGCCGTTGGTGAAGACACTACCGTCATACCTGAAGCACACTACACATTTTCTACAAGTGATAGATGAATGGAACGCTCTGCACACACCACTCCCCGATGGCTCCCTCGTCGTCACCACTGACGTAGTTGGCCTCTATGCTGATATTCCTCACAATGAAGTGGAGATATCCTTGAAGGAAGCGCTGACCAGCAACCTCCACCTCGTCCCGCCCAACCTCACCGATGACGTCACCATAGTGATGGTGAAACATGTCCTCGCCAACAACGCCCTCCCATTTGATGAGAAGATTTACAGACAGGTGTTTGGCACAGCGATGGGCACTCCCATGGCCCCCACCATAGCGAATGTCTTCATGGGATGGTTTGAGAGAGACCTGCTATATCGCTCCACATGGAACATCCCCGTGACACACTGGCGACGCTTCATAGACGATGTGGCGGCTATGCTGTGGACTCATGGAGAAGAAGAACTGAATAAGTTCCTTGACGGGATTAACACTCTGCATCCCTCCATAAAGTTCACTGCAAACTACGGTGTGGAGGCCACCCCCTACCTTGATGTCCGTGTGAGCATCGTGAACGGCAAGCTGGAAACAGACCTGCACGTGAAGGACACCGACACTTGGATGTGTCTACCGTTCACCTCCTGTCACCCCCGCCACTGCACTAGGAGCATTCCCTTCAGCCAATGCCTACGACTTCGTCGCATATGTTCTACAGATGCGACCTTTCACAAGAGGTGTGATGAGCTGAAAGGCAAACTCAGAAAGAGAGGCTATCCAGCTAAGTAGGCCATCCGAGACGCCAGCAAGAAAACACGCGCTGAACCTCTCCGTTACGTCACCCGAGACAAATACACTGATCGTGTTCCCTACTTGGTGATCCACAATCCGGAGAACCCCCATTTGGCTCAATGGCTGAAGGACTTCATGCCTGTTCTCCACAGCAGTATGAGAATGAGGAACGTTGTCACTCAACCTTCTATTGTGGGCCAACTTCAGAAAGCTGCTGATGCCGTCTGCCCTCCCTCGTCTCTCTTCTGCTGCCCAGGACACGACCTCTGCAGGGTGTCACCTTTGTGACAAACGACTGAAGCTGAGAGGCTGCACCCTGTGCAGACTGCACATGCAGGAAACCAAGTCGTTTAACAGCACCAACACTGGCCGCATGTACCAGATCAGAAGTGTGACGACATGCACTTCATCGAATGTGATCTACCTGTTGGACTGCAGCAGATATAGATGCCAGCAAGTACAGTACGTCGGAGAAACGGGCCAAACCATGAAGAAAAGGTTTGACAAGCACCGCTCTGACGTCATGACAGACAAACCCACGCTAGTGGCACGCCACTTCTGCTCCACATGCCACAGCATTGAGGACATGAGGTGCACTGTCATACAGCAAGACCGTGGGGCATCAGCGTACGTAAGAGAGGGAGAAGTACTGGCGCTGGAAACTGAGGACCAACTGTCCTCAGGACCTTATCGTCTTTGACTGACTGTCAGGAACACCTCACCTATATCACCTTGCGTGTGCGTGTGCGTGTGCGTGTGAAAACGTTCATATATTAGTTTATGTGTGCAATGTTCTCCCTCTTTTTTAAGTTAACAACTTCTGTTCAGCTACCTTAGTTCGTACATATTGTTTTTCTCACTCACTCGATTTTTTCCTTTTTTTTCGATCAATGTTCACCTGTACCTGTAAAAGTTACGTGTAAGGTAATTTCCTTTCACTCATTCCTGAAGAAAAAACCCGTTGGGTTTTGAAAGCTTGAAAAAATGGTGTTAGTGTGTGTACTTTGAGAAACAATAAGACATATTATTCCTCGCGTCATTAAAAACTTAACTGTGGGCAAGTGTTTTCAAGTTATGGTTGTGGGTTTTTTCAATACAATAAATTATTTTGTGAACCTTTGTAAGAAGTAAGCTTCGAAACTATGATATTCCAATTTTGAAAAAAAAGAAGTAATATTGCATTGCGCATATTTAAATAGTATTACTGATGTGCATTTTCTTTTCTTTTCTCTTTAAATATTGCATTGAACATACTTAGTATTAGCGATGCGCGGTTTTTTAAATTCTTTTCCCTTTACCCTGCCGGTTGTATTGTGTCCAAAGTGCAATAAACCAGTTCAGTGTTCAGTGTTCTCTCTCAGTTTCTCTCTCTCTCTCTCTCTCTCTCTCTCTCTCTTCTCCTCTCTCTCTCTCTCTCTCTCTCTCTCTCTCTCTCTCTCTCTCTCTCTCTCTGACGCACACACACATAAGAAATTAAAGAGCAAATAATTATGTCATTTCTATAGAGGAAGTCCAATGATACCCTAGCCGACCAACACTGTTTCAACACTGTTGGTCTATGGAAACGTGATGTTTCTTTACTTCCAGATTCTATGTCTTACCAGACTTTTCATTTTACCTTTTTTCTTTACAGAGGCTGTTTTCTTTTTGTATACCTCTCAATCCAATTCCCAATATCAAGAAAATGTGTTTAGATATTGCAGTTCACAATAGGGCCTGAAGAAAAGTGTGTAAGACCCTTGAAAATTCGCTGCAAACTAGAATATGGGTGTTTGCCTTCTTTATTTTCTTGTAAATATTGCAGTTCCAGGTGTTTTGTTTTTTAATTCGCAATGCAGAAACAAAACTTTTTTCAAAAACAAATGACTTTACGAACATGCACAAGGTGCTAAAAATGCGGAAATTGTGCTAGACTTTAAAAACAGTTTACTGGTGGTCAATGAGCTGAGCATGGGATTCCAGCCATTTCAGCAATTTTCTATCATTTATTTGTTTCCTTTTCATAGCAATCGTGTTGAATGTATACATGAAAGGATTTATTGCAGAGTTTAAAGGTAAAACAAACACTGACAAAGCTACGTTCACTTCTCCAGGAATGGGAACACCACCCAGTGCCAGCATCCCACACAGTCCTATGGGAAACCAGCACAGGAAATCTGTCACGGCGATAGTGATCAACCTTTTCGCTATCGTCTTGTCGTTTGAAGTTCTGGTGGAGGTCAGCGTCACGTCACTGCCTTGCACGGTCCAATAGATGAACCCCTGACCCATAGAAATAAATAAAAACAGCACGAAATTAAAGATTATCAAAATGCTTACTGAATACAATCTCCCTTTGAAACTTCGCCTCATAACTGGCAAGGGAATGCAAAGACCTGTCTGGCTGTAGAATTCCCAGTGTGATGTCAAGGGAAGTAAAGGTATCACGGCTAACGTCAAACCAACCAACCAGTTGAACAGACAAGCTACTGCTGCTGATGCCCTTCTGAACCTTACAGAACTGAATGGAAAGCGAAGGACAATAAGTCTGTCCAGCGTAATAACCCAAATGATCAAAGCTGACACTTCACTGGACAACAGAGATAAAAACCCTGCCGCTTTGCAACTCACGCTGTTTTTCCATGAGTCATCGATGTAAAGATACTGCCCACGGAACTGTGCATCAGCCACCCCAATGACAGCAATGTAGACCCCCATTAGAAAGTCAGCCATGGTCAGGTTGGTGACAAACACACTGAAGCCACCAGAAGAAGCCATGCTCTTCACAAACAAACGTGCACAGCAACAGAATACGTTCCCAGTCAAGGCCAAACAGGCCATCAGCCACAGAAACACTCTGTACGTCCATGAATGCAACAGATCTTTGCAGGAGGAAATTTCATCTTTGGGTGCCAGGCACTTTATGCTTTCATAATTGTGTGGAAGTATTTCGGCGCAGCAGAGTTTATAATTTTGTGTAGATATGAATTCTAGTTTTGTAAGGTCCTGAAATATGTCTGGTGAGAAAACCTGAATAGGACTGTCGTCCATATGTAGATGTTTTAGCTGTGGGGTGGGTTGAAACCCTTCAGGACTGATCGTATGAATGGAAGTGGACGTTAAGTTCAGTGTGTGCAGTGCAGGGAACAGGGAGAGGACTGTGGTGTCCAGCACAGTGAGTGAGGTGTGGGCCAGGTGCAGCACTGTGAGTGCACCGTGCTGGTCAGTAGAGAACAGGTCAGTGTGCAGACAGCACAGAGGGTTGCTGGACAGGGACAGTGTGAGGAGATTCTCCAAAACAAGGACAGAAGTGAGGTGGACAGACTGCAGCTGGTTTCCACTGAGGTCCAGAAACCTGACGTTCCTTAGGAGGACTTTGGGCAGAAATGTCAGAGAGCATTGTGCAAGAACCACTCCAACCAGCAAGCTGTTGTTGCTGACATCGTGAAGTGTCATGCCCGACCTTGTACCATCCAAATAACGAAGCTCAGGAAAGAGAGCTGCAGGGAATGGTTGAGGACAGAGGAAACTGTGACCCTGACAGAAACAGTTCACAGGACAGGGTACGTTGCACGCTAACTCATCGTCATACATCGGACACTGAGGCCAGCCGTCACAAACGTGATCACTGTGTAGACATTGTTTGGAATGTCGGCATCGAAACAGACCTGAACATTTTAAAAATTCACAGCCCTCTTCATCCTGGTGATCCAAACAGTCCTTCATCCCATTGCAGCGCGTGTAGACAGGCAGACAGTCATTCCAGTCACCAGGACAACGATAGTGGCTGTCAAGACAGGACTCATTGGACATCATCGGTGTGGAGATGAACTGGGCAATCCCATTAAACCTGACGAGTGCAGGAGATGCGAAAGCTAGTAGTTTTGATCCACGCTTAATCCTATTAACGGCACAATTGTCTTCGTCAGATTCATCTTTGCAATGCAACATGTTGTCGCAGACCAGGTCATAGGGCATGCATTGGCCATTATTACAAGTGAACATCCTGATGCAAGGGGAATGCTTACAAAAGGATTCGTCACTCTTTTCATCACAATCAGGGATGAAGTCACAAACAGATGTGTAGGACACTTGCGCGGAGCTCTCAGTACAGGCAAATGTGGCTATGCAAGAGGCACCATGATTCTGTGACTCTACTGTGTTGCCTTGTGACAGTTTGCTAGACGAGGCTGAAGCTGTTGGCCATTGTTGAGCACAGATTTTGTGTGGGTCAGACCCACAAAGAAAAAAAACATGTGTCACGTGCCCCTCTGGGCATTCTGCCATAGAGTGCTGTGATTGTGTCAGTAAGATATCCGTTGTATTTATTGATACTGATTTTGATGTACGATGCTTTGTTGTGGAGTTACCATTTGAAAATTCGCACATTGTTCCATATAGCAGTATACTGATTGATTTAGGCATGCACAGCATAGACATTACTTTCACTGCAAATACAGCTTTGCCTCGGCAATGTGTCTTGTAACAGCTCTTTAATAACGTGTGAATGCTTCCATCACCTGTCCACGAATGTTGAAAGACAGTTTTCACTGCATCAACCGCCATATGCCTGTACATCTTCGGTAAGGAAACATCGTTAGAGTACATACCAACCCAAAGATTGTTAAGCCAATAAGGATGCAGTTTAATTCTGTTTCTTAAAATAATGTACCAATTATGAACACACGTGGGAAAGCTTTGGCGGCTTTGTATTGATTCACAGTAATCACTAGCTCTCTTATTCAAGTCTTGTGTATCACCAGAGAACCCTTTCAAACTGGAGATAATTTTGTAGCAGCGGTCACACATCGCAATCAGTCCATCGCACTGGGGACTGCTGAAGGGACATTCCCCTGATTCATCCCGTCCATCCTCACACTCTGTCTTCAGGTTACAGGCCAAATGATGACGAAACCTGCTGTAATGATCAACCGAGCAGTTCCACAACCCTTGGAGTGACCGAAAAGGCTTTTGGCTCTCGTTGAAAAACGAGAAAAAAAGTTGAAAGCAAACCGCCCCGTTGCAGTTGTAAACGGGTCCAGTGGCGGTGAACCGCTCAGCTTGAAACATGTTCGCGACATCGGATTGCATGGTCCTCCATCTCTTCCATACCTTCGTTTTCATTAGATAAGAGGGTCTGTAATAGTAAGGCCTGTAATAGCGAAACACGTCGACCTTTAACAGCTTGTCAGTGTACTCTTTAAAACTGATGACCACAGTGCTTTCGGCTGGCACGGGCACGTTTTTTTCTACTTTCCCAGCGTGGCGACTGCGATTTCCTCTCAGAGTTACAAAACCGGCATTTGGTGTCGTCATCTCAAGGTCATAATCTGTGTTGATAGTTTTAAAATGGCATTTATACAACTCAACAACCATTGGACACAGCTACTGCAAAGGGATGAATGAACTTGAACTTCTGAACCTGAAAACAGTAGGCCTCCCACCACCCCCAAAAACCCACAAAAATCATGCTATTGCTTCTTCTTCTTCTGCGATCCCAGGCCCTGTGGCATAATGGTGGTAAGGTACTATGTGTCCAGGTTTTCATTTTCTGTCCCCTGCTGTGTACAGTCAACACGTTCGAATTTCGGAGGAGCTCATAATGAATAATTATTTTCAAAGAATTTGTAAAAGAAAAGGCAAGAGAATGGGCCAATAATCAAAAGTGAGTAATCAAGGTCAAGGGTTTTTCTATTTCCAAAGAAACCATTGGGGGCTAACATGGGAAAACAAAAACAAATATATAAACAATGAAAAAAGAACAAGTAAAAAGAACAAACAATAAACGGACAAACAACCTTCGCGACAAACATACAAACACGAAAACAAGCAAACGAAAACCCCAGAAAATATCCACCATATCCAGTCACATTGAAGGCTGCGACAAGAACTGCTGTGATTACGTACATCATCAACGCAACAAACACAACACACAATAATCACTGCAACAACATCGTTCCTATCAACTTCAGCTAATCACCTACAATGGTGCGGCCACAATAGTTATACACCTCTCCACTAAAGCCACGACATACCAATTCACATATCCACATCAACTACAATTCAAAGCGTTTAAATATCATATTAGTATATATCAGTATGACCCGGGGTTTCTTCGTCTGGCAGAGCCCTACTGCTATACCGGCGCCGGGGGGACGGGCGCCCTCGCA
>CM065685.1:7418273-7456701 GCA_017654935.2 Phymorhynchus buccinoides | reverse complement strand
CTCAGCTTACCATGAACTCATAAAAATCAGCAGCATTCGCCACCTTCTCACTTTTGAAGCAGACAAAACCCTCGTCTGTTCTCTTTTTCTGTCCAAGTTTGATTATAGTAATTCCATTCTCTCCGGCATCCCACAATATGTTTCTGACAAACTCCAAAAGGTCCAAAACTCAGCAGCACGACTTATATTCAGAGCTAAAAAGCAAGATCACACACATCCTCTTCTACAGCAACTTCACTGGCTGCCCATTTCTGCTCATGTAGATCACAAAATATCTACTCTCTGTTTCAGGTGTCTTACTGATCCTTACTTTCCTATCTATCTCTCTGATCTTCTGCACATCTACTCTCCTACCAGACAACTTCATTCATCATCAGACAACCGAACTTCAACTATGCCACGGACCAAGACAAAGATTTATGGCAACCAAACTCAACTCAACTCAACAATACTTTATTATCTCAAAAGAGAAATTCATCGTTGTTACGCCTGTGATTCAACATTAAAATAAACACATCAAACATTATAACATAACATTCAGAACATGTTAAATACATTCAGTACAATAAAAAAAAAAAAAAAAAAAACCATATCAAACATTATAATAATCAAAAACATGCTAAATACACTCACAGTGCAATAAAATACTTATCAACATTAAGATTATAAATTAGGCATAAGAAATACTTGTACATGTCAAATATTCAAAAGAGCAAAATAAATAACACCCATATATAATCGTACATAAACACAGACACACACGCATAGGGCATACATGCATGTATGCACACATGCACCAACACATGTGCATGCTCCCATCGCACTCACTCCTACACTGGCACTCTCTCTCCTCTCTCTCTCTCTCTCTCTCTCTCTCTCTCTCTCTCTCTCTCTCTCTCTCTCTCTCTCTCTCTCTCTCTCTCACACACACACACACACACACACACAAAGAAGCACACACACACACACACACACACACACACACACACCCACACACACACACCACACACACACACCACACACACACACATAAATGCGCACACAGCCAAATTAACACACACACACACACACACACACACACACACACACACCACACACACACACACACACACACACACACATATACATGCCCGCACACACACACGCACACGCACACACACACACACATATACACACACACACACACACACACACACACACACACACACACCACACACACATATACATACCACACGCACACACACACGCACACCGCACACACACACACATATACACACACACACACACACACACACACACACACACACACACACACACACACACACACACACACACACACACAACACACACACACACACACACACACGCAGAGAAAATCGCACTGCACGCGTACACTTGTATAAAGACGAGAAAATATTGATTTAAAATATTACTTTAACAGGTAGAAAAGCGCATTGATTATAAAACAGATGATCATTTATAAAAGAAATATACATTATCGTTTATTTATTCATAAAAGAAATGGAAGTGGGGATAAAACTGACTAGTTCTCAGCGTTCTGTAAGACTTTTCCAGTGACGTTAAGATTCCTAAGTTTTTGAAGACAATAAATCTTAGACTGACATTTCTTGTGAACAGCATTAACATTAGCAGTAAAAGTCAATTTATCATCAATCACAGTACGCAAATATTTATACAAACTCACTCTGTCAACTTTCATTCCATGGATAAAGAGGTCAGGCACAACAGATTGAGTCTTTCTAAAATCAATAAGCATTTCCTTGGTCTTTTGTGCATTTAGGTCCAGATAATTATTTTCACACCAGGAGGCAAATGTGGCTACACGGTCAAAAGTAAGTTTGGTCAGAGTTAGAGAGATCTTGAAGAGCAGAGTCGTCTGAGTATTTGATTAGAGGAGTACTATCAGTGCCAGTACAGTCGTTGGTATAGAGAGTAAAGAGGACAGGAGACAGGACAGTACCTTGAGGAGAGTCAGTAGAGGTGTATTTTACAGATGATAGAGCCTTTTGAAACCGAACAGACTGAGTTCTACCCACAATAAAGCTGAGGACCCACTTAACAAGACGATGACAGACATCATATAGGACAGGAATTTTGAGGTCATGAGATGAGGCTGTATAGTGTTGAATGCAGAGGAAAAGTCTATGAAGAGAATGCGAACGAAGGAGGCAGGCTTTTCAAGATGTGAGTAGGTGTTGTGGAGAAGAGTGAGTGTTGCGTCGTCAGTGCTTCTGTTTGGTTTGTGTGCAAATTGATTTGAGTCGAGGTATGGTAGTGTTTGTGCTGTGATACGTTTTAGTATGATGCTTTCAAAACACTTCATGACAATGGAGGTCAGGGCAACAGGTCGATAGTCGTTGAGAGAGGCAGGTTTGGTTTTCTTAGAAACAGGACAGATGACAGATATTTTTCCACAGATCTGGGACACAACAATCATTTAAAGACCAAGAGAACAACAAACTAAAAACATGACACAACTGGGAGGCACAGGATTTTAAAAGACGCCCACCAATGTTATCAGGGCCAACAGCTTTCTTCGTTTTCAGTTTACTGAATAAGCTTTCAACTCTTCTGTCAAATCATCTCGTTCAAAACGACAGTAGAAATTGTTGAGTTTTTCTGAAAAATCTGTCTGCTCTTCCAGGGGCATGACCGATGCCTGGCTGGCAGGTTGTATTTACCCAGTGAGGGTTTTTAGTCCCTTCCAAGCATCAGCCATGTTCCCCTGCTGAAATTGACTTTCGACTTTCTCTTTGTAAATCCTTCGGTTCTCTCGTAACTCGTTTGTCAAAGTTCTTTGGACTGATTTTCTGTCTGCCTTATTACCTGTCTGAAAAACCATTTTTTTTATATTATTGATTGTTGTTTTTAAATCTTTAGATATCCAAGGCTTGTTGTTTGGGAAGATTGTTACTGTTTTCGTCGGTACTTTCTCCTTCTTTGCACCTAAAACATGGAACCAACTTTCATTCGCCACTCGCCACTCAGAAACACTTCCACACTTCAAAACTGCTTTGAAAACTCACTATTTCCGCCAGTTCCACAATCTCATTTAAAGACCCCCCACGTCACGTGTCACATTCCCTCTTATGCTAGGAAGATTTCTTAAGATTTCTTACCAGCTATAAGAGGGAAAACACGAGAAAAACGTTTTGATTTTGGACACGTGACACGGTGGGTCTTTAAGCTGTCTGTCTGCCTGTCGATCAGTCTGTCTGTCTGTGTCTCTCAGTCTTTCTATTTCTCTGTCTCCGTCTCTGCATTTATCCGTCTCTCTATCTCTGTCTGTCTGTCTGTCTGTCTGCATCTCTCTCTCTCTTCTCTCTCTCTCTCTCTCTCTCTCTCTCTCTCTCTCTCTATCTCTCCCTCCCTCCCACACTCCGTCTCTCTGGCACGCATAATTATGCGCGCACGTGTGTGTGTGTCCTGTGTGTGTGGTGTGTGTGTGTGTGTGTGTGTGTGTGTGTGTGTGTGTGTGTGTGTGTGTGTGTGTGTGTGTGTGAGCGAAAAACAGAACACCAAATTTTCGACACCAACGTGAGCACTCCAGTCTCAAATCATAATCATCCCGGAAACCAATTTCAAAACAATGTAGGTGTTCCCAGAGGTCGTGGTCTACAATACAATCATGGAAACAACCAAGGTTTTCAAAACAACCGGGGTTTCCAAAACAACCGTGGAAATCAATATGGTCATGGAAGACAGTGGAACTTTGAACAACAAGACTTTCAAAGCTATCAACAAAACCAGTTCCTAAGAGAGGAAAATCAGACCCATGGGAATTTCAATGTCCGTGGAAACGGTAATCAGAGCAATTAGCCCAGCTGTTGGACTTGTGGGTGCTGTTTTCACCTGAGAGACAAATGCCCGTATGTCAAAAACGCAGAGCAAACAAACGTGTCCGAAGACTTGACCATTGAGTCTCCCAAACATGCACTGGTGTCACAAAATGATACCCATGGACTTTTCATTCAAGAGTGTGTCATTAATGGATAAGTGCTTTAAGACAATGTCTATACATATGTCCTGGTTTGACAAGGAATGTCAGGAAAACAAAGTAAAAGTCAGGAAAGCCTTTGTCCTTTCCAAGAGATCTGGTGATCCATTGGATGAGCAGGCTTATCTGCAGTTGAGAAGAGACTATAACCAGTTAAAGCATTTCAAAATCCATAACTTCAAAACAGAGTGCATAAACTGTTTGATGGAGGTAGCCAATCATTCCCAGGCCTTCTGGTCTGAGATTAATAAATACCGAACACATTCCATCACAAAGTATCTCTTGATGAATAGCATAACCACTTTGAACATTTATTAAACGCTGGTTTTACCCAAAGAGATGACTTTCCTCCATTTGAAGTTACAGATGCAGTATTTGACCCTGTTCTAGACGGTGATATTACTGCTAAGGAAGTTAAGAGAGCAATCCAGAGTCTTAAAAGTGGCAAAGCAGCAGGCCCAGATGGTCTGATAAGTGTAGTAATTAAATCTTCAGGAGACAACATTATTCTTTTTTCTTGTCATTTATTGTAACAAAATATTTACGGAAGGTGTTTTCCCAGAGGAATGGAGCAAATCAATCATTATTCCCATGCATAAAAAGGGAGACATGAATTATGCTAGTAACTGTCGAGTTGTATCTTTGATCATGGTGTGCAAACTTTTTACATACATTTTAAATAAGCGACCCATATCTTGGGCAGAAACTAATTCAATCATTTCAGATGCACAAGCCGGTTTTAGGAAATCTTTTTCTACTACTGATCATATTTTCACATTGTATGCTTGTATTGAGAAACATTTGTCAAAGAATATAAAATTGTATGTAGCATTTATCGATTTTAGTAAAGCTTTTGATAGGGTACAGCACGGATTATTATTCAATATATTACCAAGAAATTGTGTAAATGGTAGAATGCTTAACATCTTAAAAATATGTACGCTACAATCAAGTCATGTGTCAGATGCGGTATCTCACATACTGATTACGTTAAATGCTTGCATGGTCTTAAACAGGGTTGTTCGCTTAGTCCAACGTTGTTTTCTATTTTCATCAATGAGCTCGCTTATGATATATTTTCAAAAGGGAAACATGGAATGCAGTTCTCTCCAAATGATATAGACATTTTTTTGCTTTTGTTCGCAGATGATATTGCACTCATGTCATCTACTATTGCAGGCTTACAAAACCCAATCAACGTTCTTCATGACTACAGACAAATATCTTGTTTGGAAGTCAACCTAGACAAAAGTATATAGTTTTATAGTTTTTCGTAAGGGAAGATATTTGGGGTCGAAAGAATGCTGGTTCTTTGGTGTAAATCAATTAGAGGTTGTGAACTATTATAAATAGTTGGGTATTACTTTTTCAACAAAGATAAGATTTGATGTCGCCACTGGTTATGTCCATGTTGTTAGAGCCGAGAAATCCACATTTGAAATCCTGAAAACATTAAGAAAACTAGGTTGCCTTTCTCCTAAACTTTTCTTTACGCTTTTTGATGCCCAGGTTGTACCCTCACTCCTCTATGAATCAGAGTTGTGGGGTTTCAAACCCCGCATATCTATTGAAAACGTACATTTAAAAGCATGTAAACTATTACTAAATGTTCCTTCTTTTACTCCATATGACATGGTATATGGCGAACTGGGTCGACACTCATTATTTGTTATATCAGCAAGCAGATGCATACAATATTGGTTTCGACTACTTAAGCAGCCCTCAACAAGGTACTCCAGGAAAGCATATGATATGTTGTTTGTCTTGCAAGATAAAAACAAGAAAATTCAAAATTAGGTATCACATATAAAATATCTTCTGTGTGTGAATGGTTTGGGTATGTTTGGATGTATCGTAAAGTCGGGTATGATAAATATATTTAAGGATCGCTTGATTAGTTGTTTCTGTCAGCGTTGGTATTCTCATATGTCAGAAAGTAACCACTTTGATTTTGATTTTTCATTTAAGAATAATTTTGAGAAAGAAAGATATCTCGAATTCATAAAAAAAGGTATTCTTAACTACATTGGTGCATTTCAGGATGGGCGTTTCAACTGTAAATAGTCACACTTTTCGTGGGTGTTTTTTCTCAGAGCAACCTGGTTTAGATTAGAACTTTATAAATCCTCTTATTTTCCATCCACTACTGTCCTTTGGAATAGCCTTCCGGAGAATATCAAGCAGTGCGATTCTCTCAGTGTCTTAAAGCGTTTTCTCAGTAGCGAAGATAGCACAGTTCCCCCTTATTACTACTTACAAGATCGACTGTCTGAAATAATTATTTGTAAATTAAGACTCCAAATGAGTGATTTGCGTAATGATTTATTCCAACGACATATTCTGAACAACCCAGCTTGTACTTGCAACGTACCTGTAGAAGATGCATGTCATTTTCTCTTTCACTGTCCCCTTTTCCAACAAGCCCGTAGACAGACTATCGACTTATTACCTGACGATGTCAAAACAAATGTATCATTGCTTTTGTTCGGAAGCTGTGATAAAAACCAAAGTGAAAATAGAACAATACTTGAGTCTATTAGTAATTTCATCCAACTGTCAAACAGATTTTTGGCAGAATAACTGTCTCTAATGTGTGTCCTTATTGTGACTCGTTACATTTAAGCCCTGGTTGGTATAGTTTCTGTGATGAAATTGTTGATTTGATGCAGTTTGCAACCGGTGCGCGTCTCAGCCTTGCCCCTGCAACCCAAAGGCAAAATTTTGATTAGAGAGTTTTATGTGATTATAATACGTTTCTAATCTGTTGTTTTGATTCATGTTTTTGTTGGTAAGTTATTGTTTTATTTGTTTTTCTTCCCATTGTACACTAATATTGATGTTGTGCTGTTTATTTCCATGCTTGTGGCAGCCAATACTATGTAATTGAAAATTGTTGGAGTGCCTTGCATAAGCTCTAAGCTTGTTGTGCTCTACTCATTTAAATTATGTGCTGCTGTATGTGCTTTATTTGATTAAATCTTGTTTAAAGAAAAAACACACCTGGTTGTACTTTGTGTCATGCTGTCTGTGAGGACGAATTTCATGTATTATTTGAGTGTGTGCGCTACAGCGATCTAAGAGATAAATATTCCAGGGAGTTATTTGTCCAGGCAGGACCAGTGTGAAAGAATTCTTAATCATGATCTTGACAGCCAACTTAATTTGTCCAAATATATTTTTCTGGCGTTGAAACGTAGAACTAATCAGTAATTCTGCAAACTTAGAGTAATGACATTTTCGACTATTTTATTTGTTATCTTTAAGGCATCTATGCTATGATGCTTGAGTATTTGTGTGTGTGTGTGTGGTTATGTTTCCTTCTGTTTGTTTGTTTGCATGCATCCATGAGTGTATGTATGCATTTTGTTTCATTCATCATTCACGCAATATTTTGTGATCTAATCTTATGTTTATTATTTGCTTATTCCTCGCTTGATTTTGTGCTGTTGTAACCGAGTTGTAACGGGTCACGGGCCTGTACACAATTAAACATTTCTCATTTGTCATCTCTCTCTCTCTCTCTCTCTCTCTCTCTCTCTCTCTCTCTCTCTCTCTCTCTCTCTCTCTCTCTCTCTCTCTGGCACTCATAGAGACAAGGACACACATAGAGACGGGGATGCACAGAGATGGGGACACAAAGACCAGAAAATACAGAGACCAAATTGGTCCCATGTGGCATCCGCCTTTATGAGTCCCCATCTCTATGTGTCCCTGTCTCTATGTGTTCCCATCTCAATGTGTCCGTGACATATATTTATATTTCTCTCTGTATGTCCTAACCATAAGCCTGACATTAACCCAAGCACTAACCTTTCCCCTAACCCTGACCCTTACCCTAATTCGAAGGGACATGTAGAAACGGGGACACATAATTATTCACGTCTTTATAACGCTCCTCATTATAACTCCAATGCTTCTTTTTGTTTGTGGCTCAAGCCACAAACCTATAACTCACTTTGTCGGTCGGTCTGTCTGTCTGTCGGTCGGTCGGTCCAAAATTGTCGCACATTTTGACAAAATTGTCGCACTTCAAATCGAGGCTACACTTCAAATTGAGGCCGCTCTTTAAAATGATGTATTTTAAAAGCGTACAAAATAATAAACATACGTAATACAGACACTGCAACAGACACGACGAGTATGCGGTGCTTCTTTCGATGAGTATAAGTAGGATAAATAGTTTTAAATGTTTTCCAAAAAGATATAAAAAGTTGCGGAATGGTGCAGAGATAACATTCTGGTTTACAGATTAAAATTATTGAAAAGCCAGGGGAGGTGACTCATGTATTGGAGTGGTAAAAATAGACCGCATGCCACAAACTATTGCGATTTCGCGCTTGTTTTTAAACGTTTTTGTTTGTTCGTTGTTAGGTTGTTTTGCTTGTTCTCCCTCCCCCTCTCTTATTATTCTTTTTCTGTGTCTGTATTGACTGATTTATTTACTGCTTAATTTATTTAATACTCATCTGTCTTTATCAAGTTAAACAAAAAGGAATTGGTGTATGCTAAATGTAAAATGCATATATCTGTCTGCTTATGTTTGATTCATTCATTCCTTTAAACAAAAACAAATGTCATGTTTTTGTTGATTTTGTGAACTATATCGTGCCAGCAAAAAGTTGTCTCAGTTCGGGCATCACGCAGGTGGTTTATTAATACAATTGCGAAAATGTTATAAGAAGCATGTTCCTAGAATAGCAATAGATACTCCTAACATGCTTGTGCTAAAATTGTCAAAATATTTATTTGCCCAGGAGAAAGATGTTCTGTTTGTTTCAGCGTACATTTTACCATACGGTTCTGTTTTATAGTAATTGCCATATAGCACAGGTCGAACTTACCATGTGATATTTACTGGAGGAATTTGAGGACTGTGAAATAATACTGGTTGGTGATTTTAACGCAAGAACAGGAACACTGCAAGTGAATATAGGCTATGAATTTAATATAACTGATGATTTAACTCATCATACAACAAACAAACAACTACACGACAAGTGTAAAGTGATGTTATTTTATTCACAAGAGACAAAACAAAGCTACTGGATATTTCGGTGAATGCGCCTTTATCAACACAGACAAGCAATTAAACAGCGTAACATTGGACTGTAGAGGGGAAGTATGTTTTTTATTTTGATCTTGATGTTTTTTTTGCTCCTTCTGTTGCCTGCTTTTTGTTCCTTTTGCTATATTTGATGTTTGCTGTTTAAATTGTTTGTCTGTGTTGATAAAGGCGCATTCGCCGAAATATCCAGTAGTTTTGGTTTGTCTCTTGTGAATATAACGTGACTTTACAGTTGTCGTGTAGTTGTTTGTTTGTTGTATGTTCCAGTGACATTGCAGTCTGTTTCAGTTTTGTTTGTTTCTTATTTAACTCATCAGTCGACGATTCACTGATTGATGCTCGAAAATCACATGACACAATCATTAACGATTTTTTTGGGTTGCTAAACGTCTTTTAGAAATGTGTGCTACTCCCCAGGTACATATACTAAATGAGTGTACTTTTGGTGATCAAAATGGTGCTTTTACATGGTAGTAGCGTCCTTGACTATATTATTGTTTCCCATGTGCGAAATCTAACAGTGGATGATCAGATAGATTCTGTTCACATGCCAGTATCTGTAGCGTTCTTTTCTTTTAAGACAAATGGAGATTTGGTTGCTAAAAGAACTAATAGCAAAGCTTAAAACTATCAAATATGTTTGGAATGTAAACAGAGCCAAAGAGTCTACACAAACGTTATTATCAGATGGCTTCATAAACTTCATTCAGTACGATATTAGTATGGTGGACGTTGATATTAATCAGTCTCTTAATGTCATATCCGATGCTTAGCTTGACAGTGCGAAATGCATGCAAAAAGAAATTATGACAGTTTTGATTGATCAAAAGTCCCCATGGTTCGACAAGGATTGCTCAACTCTTAAAGCAAAATGTCGGTTTGAACTTAGGCGTTTTAAAAGATCAAGAGATAAGAAAGGTAACATCAGGTATCAGAAATTGAAAAAGCAGTATGACGACATAAAACGTGGCAAAATTGCAGAATACAAAGAAAACAAATTAAGTCGATTTTGGAAAGTTTGGAATCCCTCAGTGCGTTCTGGAAAGCATTCGAAAAAGCAGATCAGAAACAAAAGACCATGACATTACACACAAAGAGATTCACAATGCTATTAGAAGTCTGGTTTAAATGTTTTATTTTCAAAAAGAAACATCAACAACAAGCAACGACATAACTGAAGCAGCAACAAGCAACGAAGTCTGAAGGCAGGTAAAGCAGCAGGGCCAGACCATATCATTACTGAAATAATCAAGAATATTGAAAATATGATTATGCCATTCTTGTTGAAGTATTTCAATAACATTTTCTCAACAAAAATTCCCCACAGAAATGGACAAAGGTAATTATTATACCGCTATTTTTAACAAAAATGTAATAGAAAAGATCCAAATAATTATTGTGGCATCTCTTTACTAATCATTTTAAGTAAAGGTTATGTAACTATACATTATTCCCAGATAGCACACCGACCGTGGGCCAACATTGGGCCGACGTCGGCCTGTCGGGAAACGGTCGGCCGTGGTTGGCAATATGGTGGCTAATGGTCGGATTGCTGACCGTCGGATATACCTCCAATTGCCGACGTCGAAAATCCGGCGGTTCCTGGTCGGATTGCCGACCATCGGCAATCTGACCACTAGCCGACGTCGAAATACCGGCGGTTCACTGTCGGATTGCCGACGTCGGAAATCCGACAATTAGCCGACGTCGATTTTATGGCGTATTTGCGACTATTTACCAACCTTTTATGTGTGTGGTATTAGGATTATCACAGGCTTTCACAACAGCAAGACAATGATTCTCAACATACTTTATGGCATGCGTTGTATTATACAGGGAGACTGGGAATTAAAAGTCCACCCTGCTGTAAGAAGCACCATCTGCATTTAACCCATTCAGTGCCTCAGAAAATGTAAACTAAAGAATAGCATTTCTAAATAAATTCCAAGCAAATAAACAATACTATACCTCCCATAAATAAATCTGCCAAAACGGTCAAGATAAATGATACATTCTAAGCCAAAAATCTGCAAGATTGACAGCTTCCCCAATTATGACTTTGAAGATCTCTGGAGAATCATTGCATTTAACCTGTCGACCATTGCTTTACACAACACATGCTTAAGTAATACCACCATTCTGCACTTGATTTTGTGTTCTACTTGTACCCCACAGAAAGAAGGAGAGAGAGAGAGAGAGAGAGAGGGAGAGAGAGGAGAGAGAGAGAGAGAGAGAGAGAGAGAGAGAGAGAGAGAGAGAGAGAGAGAGAGAGAGAGTGTGTGTCAATATTGGAAAGATGAAAGAAGCCAGAAGCAGTACAGGGAAGAGAAGTAAGGCCAAGCCCTGGTTATGTCCCTTTGGTTGTCCTGAAAATGTAAGTTAGGTAACTTCAGTGACAAGGACAGCCTGAAAGAGTTGCCTTTCGTGAGTCAGTCATGGCCCAGTGGACCAGCAGAGGGGCTGCAGGCTGCACAAATGCCAGATACAAACAACATTGTACAGGAAAATCCTTTCGTTTCCCTTCTTGTGTTTGTGGATCTCCCCCTTCAACCCCCTCTCCTCTTCCCACCTTCCACCCTTTGTCCACCGCTTTCCTTCCCTATATTTCATACAGAGTAGAAAGAGGGATTGCTTCCCCTTAAGGCGTTATTGTAATATGACGTCAATTTGTGGATCTCCAGTTCGATATTGGAAAAGCATTAGATCACCAGCATCTGTTAAAATTGTTTCTACTTTCACTGTACCAAATCTCTTGTTTGTAACTGAAAATGTTTTATAGACACAAACGGATTTTTGAAGATTATCATATGACACAAAGGTCATTGCGTTGTGGTATGGGTCAGTGCGCACTTTAGATACAGGCCATCGCGTTCTGGCTCTAATAACCGTACTTTCAACTTAAAGTGAGTTCTTTTCAAATGATAAATACATATAAACATTCAGCTTTTTTTTTACTGTCAAAAATATTTAGCTTTGTCTGTATTTAAATCAAATGATGCACAAGACAATCCGAGACAGTGATCTGTACTCAAAAACCTATTTTTATCTCTTCTATTTCTTTGATCACTCTGACAACCTTCTGTCATATGAGTGCAGATGCAACATGCTGCCAAATCTAGGGTCGAGATTAGATCAGTTTAGCAAATAACATGCACATGTGTGTGCGCACGCACACAGACACGCGTGTGCACGCATGCAAAGAGACAGTCTTTTTCATAGATCTTTCTAAATCTAAAATATGCGTTCTAAGCGAACAGATCTAGAATCGAGATCTAGCCTAGATGTCGCTGATTGTGTGTGCGTGCGTGCGTGCGTGTGTGTGTGTGTGTGTGTGTGCGTGTGTGGTGTGCGTGTGTGTGTGTGCGTGTGCGTGTGCGTGCGTGCGTGCGCGTACGTGCGTGCGCATGTGCGCGTGCGTGCGTTTGCGAACTAAAATATACACACGAACACACTCACGCACGCACGCACGCACGCGCACATGCGCACGCACGTACGCGCACGCACGCACGCACACGCACACGCACACGCACACGCACACACACACACGCACACACACACACACACACACACGCACGCACGCACGCACACACAATCAGCGACATCTAGGCTAGATCTCGATTCTAGATCTGTTCGCTTAGAACGCATATTTTAGATTTAGAAAGATCTATGAAAAAGACTGTCTCTTTGCATGCGTGCACACGCGTGTCTGTGTGCGTGCGCACACACATGTGCATGTTATTTGCTAAACTGATCTAATCTCGACCCTAGATTTGGCAGCATGTTGCATCTGCACTCATATGACAGAAGGTTGTCAGAGTGATCAAAGAAATAGAAGAGATAAAAATAGGTTTTTGAGTACAGATCACTGTCTCGGATTGTCTTGTGCATCATTTGATCTAAATACAGACAAAGTCTAAATATTTTTGACAGTAAAAAAAAAGCTGAATGTTTATATATTTTTATCATTTGAAAAGAACTCACTTTAAGTTGAAAGTACGGTTATTAGAGCCAGAACGCGATGGCCTGTATCTAAAGTGCGCACTGACCCATACCACAACGCAATGACCTTTGTGTCATATGATAATCTTCAAAAATCCGTTTGTGTCTATAAAACATTTTCAGTTACAAACAAGAGATTTGGTACAGTGAAAGTAGAAACAATTTTACAGATGCTGGTGATCTAAATCTTTTCCAATATCGAACTGGAGATCCACAAATTGACGTCATATTACAATAACGCCTTAAGGGGAAGCAATCCCTCTTTCTACTCTGTATGAAATATAGGGAAGGAAAGCGGTGGACAAAGGGTGGAAGGTGGGAAGAGGAGAGGGGGTTGAAGGGGGAGATCCACAAACACAAGAAGGGAAACGAAAGGATTTTCCTGTACAATGTTGTTTGTATCTGGCATTTGTGCAGCCTGCAGCCCCTCTGCTGGTCCACTGGGCCATGACTGACTCACGAAAGGCAACTCTTTCAGGCTGTCCTTGTCACTGAAGTTACCTAACTTACATTTTCAGGACAACCAAAGGGACATAACCAGGGCTTGGCCTTACTTCTCTTCCCTGTACTGCTTCTGGCTTCTTTCATCTTTCCAATATTGACACACACTCTCTCTCTCTCTCTCTCTCTCTCTCTCTCTCTCTCTCTCTCTCTCTCTCTCTCTCTCTCTCTCTCTCTCTCTCTCTCTCTCTCTCTCTTTCTTTCTGTGGGGTACAAGTAGAACACAAAATCAAGTGCAGAATGGTGGTATTACTTAAGCATGTGTTGTGTAAAGCAATGGTCGACAGGTTAAATGCAATGATTCTCCAGAGATCTTCAAAGTCATAATTGGGGAAGCTGTCAATCTTGCAGATTTTTGGCTTAGAATGTATCATTTATCTTGACCGTTTTGGCAGATTTATTTATGGGAGGTATAGTATTGTTTATTTGCTTGGAATTTATTTAGAAATGCTATTCTTTAGTTTACATTTTCTGAGGCACTGAATGGGTTAAATGCAGATGGTGCTTCTTACAGCAGGGTGGACTTTTAATTCCCAGTCTCCCTGTATAATACAACGCATGCCATAAAGTATGTTGAGAATCATTGTCTTGCTGTTGTGAAAGCCTGTGATAATCCTAATACCACACACATAAAAGGTTGGTAAATAGTCGCAAATACGCCATAAAATCGACGTCGGCTAATTGTCGGATTTCCGACGTCGGCAATCCGACAGTGAACCGCCGGTATTTCGACGTCGGCTAGTGGTCAGATTGCCGATGGTCGGCAATCCGACCAGGAACCGCCGGATTTTCGACGTCGGCAATTGGAGGTATATCCGACGGTCAGCAATCCGACCATTAGCCACCATATTGCCAACCACGGCCGACCGTTTCCCGACAGGCCGACGTCGGCCCAATGTTGGCCCACGGTCGGTGTGCTATCTGGGAATAATGTATAGTTACATAACCTTTACTTAAAATGATTAGTAAAGAGATGCCACAATAATTATTTGGATCTTTTCTATTACATTTTTGTTAAAAATAGCGGTATAATAATTACCTTTGTCCATTTCTGTGGGGAATTTTTGTTGAGAAAATGTTATTGAAATACTTCAACAAGAATGGCATAATCATATTTTCAATATTCTTGATTATTTCAGTAATGATATGGTCTGGCCCTGCTGCTTTACCTGCCTTCAGACTTCGTTGCTTGTTGCTGCTTCAGTTATGTTGTTGCTGTTATTGTTGTTTCTTTGGAAAATAAAACATTTAAACCAGACTTCTAATAGCATTGTGAATCTCTTTGTGTGTAATGTCATGGTCTTTTGTTTCTGATCTGCTTTTTCGAATGCTTTCCAGAACGCACTGAGGGATTCCAAACTTTCCAAAATCGACTTAATTTGTTTTCTTTGTATTCTGCAATTTTGCCACGTTTTATGTCGTCATACTGCTTTTTCAATTTCTGATACCTGATGTTACCTTTCTTATCTCTTGATCTTTTAAAACGCCTAAGTTCAAACCGACATTTTGCTTTAAGAGTTGAGCAATCCTTGTCGAACCATGGGGACTTTTGATCAATCAAAACTGTCATAATTTCTTTTTGCATGCATTTCGCACTGTCAAGCTAAGCATCGGATATGACATTAAGAGACTGATTAATATCAACGTCCACCATACTAATATCGTACTGAATGAAGTTTATGAAGCCATCTGATAATAACGTTTGTGTAGACTCTTTGGCTCTGTTTACATTCCAAACATATTTGATAGTTTTAAGCTTTGCTATTAGTTCTTTTAGCAACCAAATCTCCATTTGTCTTAAAAGAAAAGAACGCTACAGATACTGGCATGTGAACAGAATCTATCTGATCATCCACTGTTAGATTTCGCACATGGGAAACAATAATATAGTCAAGGACGCTACTACCATGTAAAAGCACCATTTTGATCACCAAAAGTACACTCATTTAGTATATGTACCTGGGGAGTAGCACACATTTCTAAAAGACGTTTAGCAACCCAAAAAAATCGTTAATGATTGTGTCATGTGATTTTCGAGCATCAATCAGTGAATCGTCGACTGATGAGTTAAATAAGAAACAAACAACTGAAACAGACTGCAATGTCACTGGAACATACAACAAACAAACAACTACACGACAAGTGTAAAGTGACGTTATTTTATTCACAAGAGACAAACCAAAACTACTGGATATTTCGGCGAATGCGTCTTTATCAACACAGACAAACAATTAAACAGCAAACATCAAATATAGCAAAAGGAGCAAAAAGCAGGCAACAGAAGGAGCAAAACACCAGCAAGATCAAAATAAAAAACAATACTTCCCCTCTACAGTCCAATGTTACGCTGTTTAATTGCTTGTCTGTGTTGATAAAGGCGCGTTCACCGAAATATCCAGTAGCTTTGTTTTGTCTCTTGTGAATAAAATAACATCACTTTACACTTGTCGTGTAGTTGTTTGTTTGTTGTATGATGAGTTAAATCATCAGTTATATTAAATTCATAGCCTATATTCACTTGCAGTGTTCCTGTTCTTGCGTTAAAATCACCAACCAGTATTATTTCACAGTCCTCAAATTCCTCCAGTAAATATCACATGGTAAGTTCGACCTGTGCTATATGGCAATTACTATAAAACAGAACCGTATGGTAAAATGTACGCTGAAACAAACAGAACATCTTTCTCCTGGGCAAATAAATATTTTGACAATTTTAGCACAAGCATGTTAGGAGTATCTATTGCTATTCTAGGAACATGCTTCTTATAACATTTTCGCAATTGTATTAATAAACCACCTGCGTGATGCCCGAACTGAGACAACTTTTTGCTGGCACGATATAGTTCACAAAATCAACAAAAACATGACATTTGTTTTTGTTTAAAGGAATGAATGAATCAAACATAAGCAGACAGATATATGCATTTTACATTTAGCATACACCAATTCCTTTTTGTTTAACTTGATAAAGACAGATGAGTATTAAATAAATTAAGCAGTAAATAAATCAGTCAATACAGACACAGAAAAAGAATAATAAGAGAGGGGGAGGGAGAACAAGCAAAACAACCTAACAACGAACAAACAAAAACGTTTAAAAACAAGCGCGAAATCGCAATAGTTTGTGGCATGCGGTCTATTTTTACCACTCCAATTATGAGTCACCTCCCCTGGCTTTTCAATAATTTTAATCTGTAAACCAGAATGTTATCTCTGCACCATTCCGCAACTTTTTATATCTTTTGGAAAACATTTAAAACTATTTATCCTACTTATACTCATCGAAAGAAGCACCGCATACTCGTCGTGTCTGTTGTAGTGTCTGTATTACGTATGTTTATTATTTTGTACGCTTTAAAATACATCATTTTAAAGAGCGGCCTCAATTTGAAGTGGAGCCTCGATTTGAAGTGCGACAATTTTGTCAAAATGTGAGACAATTTTGGACCGACCGACCGACAGACAGACAGACAGACCGACAAAGTGAGTTATAGGTTTGTGGCTTGAGCCACAAACAAAAAGAAGCATTGGAGTTATAATGAGGAGCGTTATAAAGACGTGAATAATTATGTGTCCCCGTTTCTACATGTCCCTTCGAATTAGGGTAAGGGTCAGGGTTAGGGGAAAGGTTAGTGCTTGGGTTAATGTCAGGCTTATGGTTAGGACATACAGAGAGAAATATAAATATATGTCACGGACACATTGAGATGGGAACACATAGAGACAGGGACACATAGAGATGGGGACTCATAAAGGCGGATGCACATGGGACCAATTTGGTCTCTGTATTTTCTGGTCTTTGTGTCCCCATCTCTGTGCATCCCCGTCTCTATGTGTGTCCTTGTCTCTATGAGTGCCAGAGAGAGAGAGAGAGAGAGAGAGAGAGAGAGAGAGAGAGAGAGAGAGAGAGAGAGAGAGAGAGAGAGAGAGAGATGACAAATGAGAAATGTTTAATTGTGTACAGGCCCGTGACCCGTTACAACTCGGTTACAACAGCACAAAATAATGTGAGGAATAAACAAATAATAAACATAAGATTAGATCACAAAATACTGCGTGAATGATGAATGAAACAAAATGCATACATACACTCACGGATGCATGCACACAAACAAACAGAAGGAAACATAACCACACACACACACACAAATACTCATGCATCATATCATAGATGCCTTAAAGATAACAAATAAAATAGGCCAAAATGTCATTACTCTAAGTTTGCAGAATTACTGATTAGTTCTACGTTTCAACGCCAGAAAAATATATTTGGACAAATTAAGTTGGCTGTCAAGATCATGATTAAGAATTCTTTCACACTGGTCCTGCCTGGACAAATAACTCCCTGGAATATTTATCTCTTAGATCGCTGTAGCGCACACACTCAAATAATACATGAAATTCGTCCTCACAGACAGCATGACACAAAGTACAACCAGGTGTGTTTTTTCTTTAAACAAGATTTAATCAAATAAAGCACATACAGCAGCACATAATTTAAATGAGTAGAGCACAACAAGCTTAGAGCTTATGCAAGGTACTCCAACAATTTTCAATTACATAGTATTGGCTGCCACAAGCATGGAAATAAACAGCACAACATCAATATTAGTGTACAATGGAAAGAAAAACAAATAAAACAATAACTTACCAACAAAAACATGAATCAAAACAACAGATTAGAAACGTATTATAATCACATAAAACTCTCTAATCAAAATTTTGCCTTTGGGTTGCAGGGGCAAGGCTGAGACGCGCACCGGTTGCAAACTGCATCAAATCAACAATTTCATCACAGAAACTATACCAACCAGGGCTTAAATGTAACGAGTCACAATAAGGACACACATTAGAGACAGTTATTCTGCCAAAAATCTGTTTGACAGTTTGATGAAATTACTAATAGACTCAAGTATTGTTCTATTTTCACTTTGGTTTTTATCACAGCTTCCGAACAAAAGCAATGATACATTTGTTTTGACATCGTCAGGTAATAAGTCGATAGTCTGTCTATGGGCTTGTTGGAAAAGGGGACAGTGAAAGAGAAAATGACATGCATCTTCTACAGGTACGTTGCAAGTACAAGCTGGGTTGTTCAGAATATGTCGTTGGAATAAATCATTACGCAAATCACTCATTTGGAGTCTTAATTTACAAATAATTATTTCAGACAGTCGATCTTGTAAGTAGTAATAAGGGGGAACTGTGCTATCGTCGCTACTGAGAAAACGCTTTAAGACACTGAGAGAATCGCACTGCTTGATATTCTCCGGAAGGCTATTCCAAAGGACAGTAGTGGATGGAAAATAAGAGGATTTATAAAGTTCTAATCTAAACCAGGTTGCTCTGAGAAAAAACACCCACGAAAAGTGTGACTATTTACAGTTGAAACGCCCATCCTGAAATGCACCAATGTAGTTAAGAATACCTTTTTTTATGAATTCGAGATATCTTTCTTTCTCAAAATTATTCTTAAATGAAAAATCAAAATCAAAGTGGTTACTTTCTGACATATGAGAATACCAACGCTGACAGAAACAACTAATCAAGCGATCCTTAAATATATTTATCATACCCGACTTTACGATACATCCAAACATACCCAAACCATTCACACACAGAAGATATTTTATATGTGATACCTAATTTTGAATTTTCTTGTTTTTATCTTGCAAGACAAACAACATATCATATGCTTTCCTGGAGTACCTTGTTGAGGGCTGCTTAAGTAGTCGAAACCAATATTGTATGCATCTGCTTGCTGATATAACAAATAATGAGTGTCGACCCAGTTCGCCATATACCATGTCATATGGAGTAAAAGAAGGAACATTTAGTAATAGTTTACATGCTTTTAAATGTACGTTTTCAATAGATATGCGGGGTTTGAAACCCCACAACTCTGATCCATAGAGGAGTGAGGGTACAACCTGGGCATCAAAAAGCGTAAAGAAAAGTTTAGGAGAAAGGCAACCTAGTTTTCTTAATGTTTTCAGGATTTCAAATGTGGATTTCTCGGCTCTAACAACATGGACATAACCAGTGGCGACATCAAATCTTATCTTTGTTGAAAAAGTAATACCCAACTATTTATAATAGTTCACAACCTCTAATTGATTTACACCAAAGAACCAGCATTCTTTCGACCCCAAATATCTTCCCTTACGAAAAACTATAAAACTATATACTTTTGTCTAGGTTGACTTCCAAACAAGATATTTGTCTGTAGTCATGAAGAACGTTGATTGGGTTTTGTAAGCCTGCAATAGTAGATGACATGAGTGCAATATCATCTGCGAACAAAAGCAAAAAAATGTCTATATCATTTGGAGAGAACTGCATTCCATGTTTCCCTTTTGAAAATATATCATAAGCGAGCTCATTGATGAAAATAGAAAACAACGTTGGACTAAGCGAACAACCCTGTTTAAGACCATGCAAGCATTTAACGTAATCAGTATGTGAGATACCGCATCTGACACATGACTTGATTGTAGCGTACATATTTTTAAGATGTTAAGCATTCTACCATTTACACAATTTCTTGGTAATATATTGAATAATAATCCGTGCTGTACCCTATCAAAAGCTTTACTAAAATCGATAAATGCTACATACAATTTTATATTCTTTGACAAATGTTTCTCAATACAAGCATACAATGTGAAAATATGATCAGTAGTAGAAAAAGATTTCCTAAAACCGGCTTGTGCATCTGAAATGATTGAATTAGTTTCTGCCCAAGATATGGGTCGCTTATTTAAAATGTATGTAAAAAGTTTGCACACCATGATCAAAGATACAACTCGACAGTTACTAGCATAATTCATGTCTCCCTTTTTATGCATGGGAATAATGATTGATTTGCTCCATTCCTCTGGGAAAACACCTTCCGTAAATATTTTGTTACAATAAATGACAAGAAAAAAGAATAATGTTGTCTCCTGAAGATTTAATTACTACACTTATCAGACCATCTGGGCCTGCTGCTTTGCCACTTTTAAGACTCTGGATTGCTCTCTTAACTTCCTTAGCAGTAATATCACCGTCTAGAACAGGGTCAAATACTGCATCTGTAACTTCAAATGGAGGAAAGTCATCTCTTTGGGTAAAACCAGCGTTTAATAAATGTTCAAAGTGGTTATGCTATTCATCAAGAGATACTTTGTGATGGAATGTGTTCGGTATTTATTAATCTCAGACCAGAAGGCCTGGGAATGATTGGCTACCTCCATCAAACAGTTTATGCACTCTGTTTTGAAGTTATGGATTTTGAAATGCTTTAACTGGTTATAGTCTCTTCTCAACTGCAGATAAGCCTGCTCATCCAATGGATCACCAGATCTCTTGGAAAGGACAAAGGCTTTCCTGACTTTTACTTTGTTTTCCTGACATTCCTTGTCAAACCAGGACATATGTATAGACATTGTCTTAAAGCACTTATCCATTAATGACACACTCTTGAATGAAAAGTCCATGGGTATCATTTTGTGACACCAGTGCATGTTTGGGAGACTCAATGGTCAAGTCTTCGGACACGTTTGTTTGCTCTGCGTTTTTGACATACGGGCATTTGTCTCTCAGGTGAAAACAGCACCCACAAGTCCAACAGCTGGGCTAATTGCTCTGATTACCGTTTCCACGGACATTGAAATTCCCATGGGTCTGATTTTCCTCTCTTAGGAACTGGTTTTGTTGATAGCTTTGAAAGTCTTGTTGTTCAAAGTTCCACTGTCTTCCATGACCATATTGATTTCCACGGTTGTTTTGGAAACCCCGGTTGTTTTGAAAACCTTGGTTGTTTCCATGATTGTATTGTAGACCACGACCTCTGGGAACACCTACATTGTTTTGAAATTGGTTTCCGGGATGATTATGATTTGAGACTGGAGTGCTCACGTTGGTGTCGAAAATTTGGTGTTCTGTTTTTCGCTCACACACACACACACACACACACACACACACACACACACACACACACACACACACACACACACACACACACACACACACACACACACACGTGCGCGCATAATTATGCGTGCCAGAGAGACGGAGTGTGGGAGGGAGGGAGAGATAGAGAGAGAGAGAGAGAGAGAGAGAGAGAGAGAGAGAGAGAGAGAGAGAGGCAGACAGACAGACAGACAGACAGAGATAGAGAGACGGATAAATGCAGAGACGGAGACAGAGAAATAGAAAGACTGAGACAGACAGACAGACTGATCGACAGGCAGACAGACAGCTTAAAGACCCACCGTGTCACGTGTCAAAATCACGGTTTTCACGTGTTTTCCCTCTTATAGTTGGTACTAAATCTTAAGAAATCTTGCTAGCATAAGAGGGAATGTGACACGTGACGTGGGGGGTCTTTAAATGAGATTGTGGAACTGGCGGAAATAGTGAGTTTTCAAAGCAGTTTTGAAGTGTGGAAGTGTTTCTGAGTGGCGAGTGGCGAATGAAAGTTGGTTCCATGTTTTAGGTGCAAAGAAGGAGAAAGTACCGACGAAAACAGTAACAATCTTCCCAAACAACAAGCCTTGGATATCTAAAGATTTAAAAACAACAATCAATAATATAAAAAAAATGGTTTTTCAGACAGGTAATAAGGCAGACAGAAAATCAGTCCAAAGAACTTTGACAAACGAGTTACGAGAGAACCGAAGGATTTACAAAGAGAAAGTCGAAGTCAATTTCAGCAGGGGAACATGGCTGATGCTTGGAAGGGACTAAAAACCCTCACTGGGTAAATACAACCTGCCAGCCAGGCATCGGTCATGCCCCTGGAAGAGCAGACAGATTTTTCAGAAAAACTCAACAATTTCTACTGTCGTTTTGAACGAGATGATTTGACAGAAGAGTTGAAAGCTTATTCAGTAAACTGAAAACGAAGAAAGCTGTTGGCCCTGATAACATTGGTGGGCGTCTTTTAAAATCCGGTGCCTCCCAGTTGTGTCATGTTTTTAGTTTGTTGTTCTCTTGGTCTTTAAATGATTGTTGTGTCCCAGATCTGTGGAAAAATATCTGTCATCTGTCCTGTTTCTAAGAAAACCAAACCTGCCTCTCTCAACGACTATCGACCTGTTGCCCTGACCTCCATTGTCATGAAGTGTTTTGAAAGCATCATACTAAAACGTATCACAGCACAAACACTACCATACCTCGACTCAAATCAATTTGCACACAAACCAAACAGAAGCACTGACGACGCAACACTCACTCTTCTCCACAACACCTACTCACATCTTGAAAAGCCTGCCTCCTTCGTTCGCATTCTCTTCATAGACTTTTCCTCTGCATTCAACACTATACAGCCTCATCTCATGACCTCAAAATTCCTGTCCTATATGATGTCTGTCCTCGTCTTGTTAAGTGGGTCCTCAGCTTTCTTGTGGATAGAACTCAGTCTGTTCGGTTTCAAAAGGCTCTGTCGTCTGTAACATGCACCTCTACTGATTCTCCTCAAGGTACTGTCCTGTCTCCTGTCCTCTTTACTCTCTATACCAACGACTGTACTGGCACTGATAGTACTCCTCTAATCAAATACTCAGACGACTCTGCTCTTCAAGATCTATCTAACTCTGACCAAACTTACTTTGACCGTGTAGCCACATTTGCCTCCTGGTGTGAAAATAATTATCTGGACCTAAATGCACAAAAGACCAAGGAAATGCTTATTGATTTTAGAAAGACTCAATCTGTTGTGCCTGACCTCTTTATCCATGGAATGAAAGTTGACAGAGTGAGTTTGTATAAATATTTGCGTACTGTGATTGATGATAAATTGACTTTTACTGCTAATGTTAATGCTGTTCACAAGAAATGTCAGTCTAAGATTTATTGTCTTCAAAAACTTAGGAATCTTAACGTCACTGGAAAAGTCTTACAGAACGCTGAGAACTAGTCAGTTTTATCCCCACTTCCATTTCTTTTATGAATAAATAAACGATAATGTATATTTCTTTTATAAATGATCATCTGTTTTATAATCAATGCGCTTTTCTACCTGTTAAAGTAATATTTTAAATCAATATTTTCTCGTCTTTATACAAGTGTACGCGTGCAGTGCGATTTTTTCTCTGCGTGTGTGTGTGTGTGTGTGTGTGTGTGTGTGTGTGTGTGTGTGTGTGTGTGTGTGTGTGTGTGTGTGTGTGTGTGTGTGTGTGTGTGTGTGTGTATATGTGTGTGTGTGTGTGCGTGTGCGTGTGTGTGTGCGGGCATGTATATGTGTGTGTGTGTGTGTGTGTGTGTGTGTGTGTGTGTGTGTGTGTGTGTGTGTATATGTGTGTGTGTGTGTGCGTGTGCGTGTGTGTGTGCGGGCATGTGTATGTGTGTGTGTGTGTGTGTGTGTGTGTGTGTGTGTGTGTGTGTGTGTGTGTGTGTGTGTGTGTGTGTGTTAATTTGGCTGTGTGCGCATTTATGTGTGTGTGTGTGTGTGTGTGTGTGTGTGTGTGTGTGTGTGTGTGTGTGTGTGTGTGTGTGTGTGTGTGTGTGTGTGTCTTTTTGTGTGTGTGTGTGTGTGTGTGTGTGTGAGAGAGAGAGAGAGAGAGAGAGAGAGAGAGAGAGAGAGAGAGAGAGAGAGAGAGAGAGAGAGAGAGAGAGAGAGAGAGAGAGAGTGCCAGTGTAGGAGGAGTGCGATGGGAGCATGCACATGTGTTGGTGCATGTGTGCATACATGCATGTATGCCCTATGCGTGTGTGTCTGTGTTTATGTACGATTATGTATGGGTGTTATTTATTTTGCTCTTTTGAATATTTGACATGTACAAGTATTTCTTATGCCTAATTTATAATCTTATGTTGATAAGTATTTTATTGCACTGTGAGTGTATTTAGCATGTTTTTGATTATTATAATGTTTGATATGTATTTTATTGTACTGAATGTATTTAACATGTTCTGAATGTTATGTTATAATGTTTGATGTGTTTATTTTAATGTTGAATCACAGGCGTAACAACGATGAATTTCTCTTTTGAGATAATAAAGTATTGTTGAGTTGAGTTGAGTTTGGTTGCCATAAATCTTTGTCTTGGTCCGTGGCATAGTTGAAGTTCGGTTGTCTGATGATGAATGAAGTTGTCTGGTAGGAGAGTAGATGTGCAGAAGATCAGAGAGATAGATAGGAAAGTAAGGATCAGTAAGACACCTGAAACAGAGAGTAGATATTTTGTGATCTACATGAGCAGAAATGGGCAGCCAGTGAAGTTGCTGTAGAAGAGGATGTGTGTGATCTTGCTTTTTAGCTCTGAATATAAGTCGTGCTGCTGAGTTTTGGACCTTTTGGAGTTTGTCAGAAACATATTGTGGGATGCCGGAGAGAATGGAATTACTATAATCAAACTTGGACAGAAAAAGAGAACAGACGAGGGTTTTGTCTGCTTCAAAAGTGAGAAGGTGGCGAATGCTGCTGATTTTTATGAGTTCATGGTAAGCTGAGCGACATATGTTTGAGACGTGTGTGTCCATGGAGAGAGTATTGGAGAAAGTGTCCCCTACGCCTCTTGCAGTGGATGAGAATTGAATGCATGTCTCACCAACTTTGATAGAAGAGGGGGTAGAGTCGGGTAATGGCTTGTTCTGTGAGTGAATGAGTAGGACTTCGCATTTGTCATCGCTAAGTTTGAGTTTGTTTGAGTTCATCCAGTATTTGATGTCAGTGATGCATGTCTGCATGTTGTTGATGGTGTCTTGAATCTGTTCTGGTTCTGAAGAGGCATGTAGCTGTGAGTCGTTAGCAAAAGACTGATTTGGGATTTTGTGCTGGGCTGTGATGGAAGTGAGGGGCTTGGAATACAAAATTAAATGGACAGGGCCCAAAACTGATCCTTGTGGGACACCACACTCAAGAACAGAAGGTTGAGAAGAGTTGGTTTTGATAGAGACGGTCTGTGTTCTGTTGGTCAGATAGGATGAAAGCCACTGAAGTACTGTGCCAGAGATGCCGTATGAGTGAGAGAGACGACCATTGAGGATGTTGTGGTTGACTCTGTTGAATGCTGCTGAAAGATCTAATAAAGTGAGAACGGAGAACTTTCCAGAGTCGACAGAGTGAAGAAGGTTGTTCATGACTTTGAGCAGTGCTGTTTCAGTGCTGTGAGAAGGGCGATAAGCAGACTGAGAGACAAGGAAAAGGTTCTTGATGTGCAAGTGTGAGAACTGGAGGAGAACGATCTTTTCTGTGCTCTTGGACAGGAAAGATAGATTGCTGACAGGGCGATAGTTCTTGAGATTGTTTGCTTCCAGAGTTGGCTTCTTGAGGAGTGGTGTTTTGACTGCCTGTTTGAATATATCTGGTAAGGTGCCTGACTGCAGAGGGTTGTTGATGATAGAGGTCAGAGCAGGGAGGAGAACATCCACACGTTCATCCAAAAGGGGCGTGGGGATTGGATCAAGAGTGCAAGTCTTTGGCTTTGACTTGACAATCACTGTCTTCACTTCCTTTTCTGTCACAGGCCGAAAAGCGCTAAAAGATGAGGAGTGAAAGGGTTCGTCAGCGAAAAGATGGCTTGCAGTGGACTGACTCGACTTATCAAGATCTTCTCTTATTGCCCTAATCGTGTTGGTAAAATAATCAATAAAAGCTTCAGGGAGGTCGGTTGGCAAGGTAGAATCTCTGCTCCTGCCAAGAAAGCGATCACTGATAGAAAACAGAGTCCTCAGCGACGTCCTGGCTTCAATCGTGGAGCTCCAGTACTCTTCCTTGGCACACTGAACAATGTCTGTCACTGTTTGTTTTGCCATCATTTTGCCATTGTCTTGCCCTCCATGGTTACGTGCACCAAACTGGAGTTATCCATAGAGGATGCATTTTTGGAGGCGCTCATAAGACATTCTAATAATATGCCCAGCCCATCGGAGCTGAGACCTGCGAAGCAACGTAAAGATGCTAGGCATGCCTGTCCGTTGGAGGATTTCAGTGCCAGGGATCTTGTCCTGCCATTTCACTTTGAGTAGCTTGCGCAGGCGCTTGATATGGAAACGATCCAGATTATTTGCATACCTTTGGTATACAGTCCGCATTTCACATGCATACAGATGAGTGGTGAGGACGATGGCTCTATAGACCTTCAGTTTGGTGGACACGTGCACTCCTGTACGATCCCACACTGATGAGCGTGCCTTTGCAATTCTGGTGTGTGTCTCATCGACAATATGTACAGTGCGAGAAAGAGTGCAGCCTAGGTACATGAACTTATCCATCACTACCAGTGTCTGACCATTCACTGTCACTGTGGGTTCCATGTAGTCTTTCATAAGCAATGCAAGTCTAAACACAGATTATGTAGAAGCAATAAATTCCTGTATAATATCACTTAAGCAGTACACTGACGAACAAACTGAACTTCACTTTCAAAAATGTTCTTGCATAATGGCCAAATGAGATCAATCTCAGAATGTTGCCTGAAACGAAGATGATGAACCGAAATATCCAAAACACCAAATCTAAATCGGGCAACAATAAACTTTAAGTGCATATCCATTTTCATTGACAAATAAATCAGAATACAATGTGAAGAATTAATCTGTCTATATAAACCAAATACGTTACCATCATTTATATGAGAATTCCATTCTTGCCATCTACAGTCCACGAGTCTGGAACGAACAAGTTTCATAATAGTTGGTTCATCTCTACACCCTGATTTAACCACACAAAACCTAGAACTAATTCATATAATTTGTTCTTTAATTTTGTTACCCAATTTTATTTACCTCTGGCATCCAATGTGTACAACATGTTTTACGCTTTTTTAGGGAATATGTTTAGACTCATGGTTTGATCATTTCAGAACACTTTTGACTAAATATACCAGTAATGATAGCATTTTACTTTTCGACTGTGATGAAGATTATGAAACAGATCATCTAAGCCGCCCTATTTCTAATGAAGAAGTTGTGTTTGCTATTAGGAAAATAAAGAATTGTAAAACAGCAGGACCAGACAGCATTATTTGTGAGCTTTTAAAGTATGGTAGTAAAGCAGATGTTGTTGATTTCTTAGTGACCCTTTTCAACTCTCTCTTTAATAAGGGAATTTACCCTTAGAACTGGACGGAATCTATCATTTTGCCTCTATTTAAGAAAGGTAATATTAACAATCCCAGTAATGACTGTGGCATATCTTTAATGGATATAGCAAGTAAAGTGTACATTACTATAATTAATCATAGATTACAAGAGTGGGTGGAAGTAAATAACCTTACTGGTGAATACCAAGCAGGCTTTAGACGTAATTATTCCACTGTAGACCATATGTTTGCTTTGATGGCCTTTATCCCAAAGCATTTTTATCTCAATCGTAAGCTTTATGTTGCTTTCATCGATTTCGAGAAAGCTTTTGATTCTATCAATAGAAGTATTATGTGGCCCGTTCTTCCGAAAAATGGTGTTAGAGGTAAGCTATGCAAACGTGCATTAAGTATGCATAAATGTCTGAAATATCGGATAAGGCTTGGTGGAAAACTAATATAATATTATAGTGTATGCACGAGTGGTGTTAAGCAAGGGGACGTGTGTAGTCATGTTCTCTTTTCATTGCTTATCAATGAGTTGACAACAGAAGTTATAAGAAAAGATAGACATGATGTGCTTTGCACAAATGATGCCTTAGAATTGTATATACTTCTTTTAGCCGATGACGTTGCTCTTCTGTCTGAAACAGTCATTGGACTACAAACACAGCTCAATAACTTATGTCATACAGCTACTACTTTACAGTTAAAAGTAAACCTACAAAAGAGTAATATAATTGTATTTAGAAAAGGTGGGTATCTGGCAGCAAGATAATATTGGCTATTTAATGGATAACGTATGCCATGATAAATGCTAATCAATATTTAGGCATTTACTTTTCAACTAGACTATGTTTTAACTTTATCTGTAAAGATCTTGCTAGCAAAGGGAAATTAGCTGTTTTCTTGTAAGCCAATCATTTGTTAAGCTTCTTGATTCTCAAATTCTACCTATTGTCCTTTATGGTGCTAACATTTGGGGCATTGATAAAGCTGCAGTCAATTGTGAGAAAGTCCACTTATTTCAAGTCAAGTCAAGTCAAAATGATCTTTATTGAGGATAAAGGAGTAAGCTTGACAGCTTTTTTTCATCCTGTCCTCATTTTGTTCAATTGTCTTAAAGAGAGTGCTTGGTGTTTCAATGAATACACCCAACAGTTTAATATGTGGTGAGACTAATCGCTACCCCATTTCCTTAACTCTACGCATAGATGTATCCGTTATTGGTTGAAACTGGTAAGCATGAGTAAGCATGCAGGTTGTTTCTTTGTGAAGGAGATCTTTTTTTCCTGTGTTTCGAAATTGTTTCTGATTGTTTACAGATGGTAGAAGTTCATCCCTTATTGCATCGTTAAATTGTTTCTTCTTTCTCTTCAATAAATGATTATACTCACGTCGTACCCTGCAATACTCGTATCGATCATTATCATCATTCGTTCTTTTTTTAAAACTTTTTTTGCTGTCACATCTTCTGGGCCACACAGTGGCGCTGCTCCCACGCCGCTCATTCCAAATCCCAATTCGCAGCCACACCTCCGCACGTTCAGGTCGCAGAATCCGAGACCAGCAGTCCAAGAGGCCGCCAGGAGGCAACCAACCGAGGAGACACTGCACTGCTGCTGAGTCACTTCAGTGGAGTTCAGTAGAGCCTGTTCAGGACACCATCTACTAAGCCCCCTACTGATGACACTATTCTCCGTGTCGCGGAGCCATTGTGAGTGAGGTTCTCCTCCGAGGGCGCCACCACGACAGCTCCCCAGAACACACTGATCCCCATGATTTTGACCCGAAAGCACCAGGGCATAGACTGGATCGGAAACCGAAACTGAGGTCACCATGAGAGCAGGTCTTGGAAAGCCACAGAATTTGAGACATTGTTTTTTTTGGAATGATTGATGGAAATGAGGTGGATGACTATGATGATGATGATGATGCTATGGCGTTCCATATCGGTCTGAGCTGCATGGCAGGGCTGTATTCTACGCTTCCTTTCATAATGATATCTCGGTGTTAACCAGGCCCGAGAACTACATACACCTGCAGTGTTGGTCTTGAAATTAGAGTAAAACTCTCAGAATCGCATTCGTTAAGTGCATGAAGCTTGACTGCGTGATTTCAGTCTTCCCATTGAGCCCACATTCTTTTAAATAAATTTCAATAACCTACGAACGAAACATTTGAGTGATTTACATTCTGAATCAAACCAATCTTGAGGTTTATCTTTTGTATAAATCCTTACCTGTTTTTTTTCCATTTAATCAGTAGCTTCTTATTGAAGTATTTCAATGCTTCATTGACATCAACGTCAATTAAACTTCATTTTTTCCCTGGAAACTTGTAGAAGTAGTGTTATTGCAAAAAGCATCCATATACTCATCATTCCATACAAATTTATCCATAATAACCTTATCAACTTTAATTGTCTATAACATAAAACTCAATGGGCATGTCAATGGCTTAGAGTCAAACTGGATTAACTTCAGATAGTCCTTTTTTTTCTATTACAGAAACAAATGCGGGAAAAAATACTCTTTGTTGTCCCTAATTTTCGTTTTAATATTTGAATAAATAAAAAAGATATAAATGTTGTTCTCTTTTGACTCAAAAATAAATCAACATTTTTTGGGAGTCAAACAAGATTAACTTCAGACGGTCTGCTTTTGACTCCAAAATAACCAGACATTTTAGCTTCCTAAGTTTGAGTCAAACCAGGCTATGTTACAAATAAATGAGTTTGACTAAAAATATTTGACTCGAAAAGTGGGCAAACTTTTCAGTAAAAATCAGACCAAACAAAAAAAATCCTTTTTGATACAAAAATTATTGTTAATATCAGTATTTTATTTTGAGTCAAATTTTGACATTTCCAGATTACTGGTTGTTTCTTGTAACAAACCTGTGTTGATTTTGGAGTCAAAACCAGACAATTCATGTTTGTGTGTCCGCATGCATACGCGTGCACATGCATTTATTGCATGTGTGCATGTGCTTAGGTGTGCACGCATGTGTACGTGTGCGTAAAATCTTGATTAGTCACAATGTTAGTCTCATAACCTCTATCACTCACACACAGACACACACACATTCAGATGTACACACTCACATACACACGCATGCATCCCCCCCCCCCCACACACACACATACGCACGCACGCACGGCGACAGGGTGGGTGATGGGATTCATGCGAATAAGAACAAAGTACGAAAGAATGTTAATTGCTGCAGTAAGTAGGCCTACGGCTATTGTCGGCCCTGTCCTGTCTTTGAAGTGAATGTGACACGCAGTAAAAGGGGACGTTAATCGGATTTTCATGATTGTAGTGATGGAGGTTTGCATCACGCGCAGTTGTTAACGGGTGCCTTGGGAACAGTAAAAGGCTAACGGGATGTTTTGTTGTTGTTTTGTTTTAAGAAATATAATGTATTGTTATTTAGCTTTTTTTCTGTTGGAACGCGAGTGTTTGTGTGTGTTATGTCTTTACGAGCATGCGTGTTTGCCTGGATGAATACATATGTGCGCATATGCGTGTTTATGTGCATGCATGTTTGTTTGCGTGCGTGTGTGCATATTCGCGGAGACTGAGTGTGATAAACAGCAAGACTCAAGAGATAGGATAAAAGCAATATATCACTCCAAAATCATAATAACGGATATATACCGATATGTATCAACAGAAAAGCAAGAAAAAGAAACAGGCTCAGATCTGCAGCGAAATGAAAACGCATCAGTTTTTCACAACAGTGGTCGCAGCACACACTGTAGCACGCATTCTTGCGCAAAGAATATAGTTCAACAAAATAGAAAATTTTAACACAAATGTACTTCATAAGATGTGGTAACAAAATGTAACGTTTAAAGATAAACACAAACAGAAGCAACGAACTGAAACACTAACGACAATTGCTGTTATTTTAACTTGTAAACACCAACAATAAAACGTACACACTTAACGAGAGCGAGTCAATTTCAGCACACCGTGAAAAAGAGGGGAGTCAGCGTTGACAAGAACGATCACAGGCCCCGAAAACACGCTTCTTTTTTCTTTTCTTTTTTAACGAAGGTGCGGTAGCTCTTCGCACAGGTTCAGTCGGCTTGTTTTTATTTCCGGACTGAAGATGAATTCGAGCTGTTTTGCGACAGTACTGCGTCTACATTATCAACATGGACTCTCCCTGTGCCAAAATTGCATAGCTCGAATCGTCTGCTAATATCAACGCGGTCATGGAGTTGAGTAGCCTAGGCCTAGATCCACCGCTAGACCTTTCAAGTGGCACGCACAGAATGGTTTGTGTAGATCTGTGACAGCTGACACTGATTGAGTCGAACCATGAATCTTCGTTGTGTACCAGCATTAAATGTTGTCGTCAGCGCTGAATGAATCCTAGGGTTAGCACTGCACAGCTTGTCAAATTCTGGGTTTGGTAGGAACAGCTCGCGTTGACAAGACGGTAATATGTCAAGATATATAACTGTGACGTCAAGTTTCTAATAGCAACGGTGTATTCTTACACCTTTTTCTCACACGCGTTTGCACTAAGCCTATGGGTTAATATACGCAAATGATATGTCAAGATATTGTTTCATATCCCACGCTTGGCAGGCTTATTTGGCTGTCTTGGAGATCAGTATATATAATTATATTATGAACGAGCACAGATAATGATGTTCGTATAAGAGCTTGTCTTCATCAATAAAAAAAATAATAAAGTGATACGCGAATTACCGTTAGTACATAATCATTGTAATTTGTATTTTAAGTTATTGCTATTCTGAGGATTAGGTACTGCAAAAGCAGGAAAATCCCTAGTTTTTAAACGATAAAGATGGTCTATTATTATGTTCTTGTCATATAACACAAATAAACAAGATACAATATCATGCCATGTTTGACAACAAGAGGAAAAAACTGACCCCACCAAATCAATATTTTGGTTTAAACAAGATTTATTCAAATAAAGCACATACAGCAGCACATAATTTAAATAAGTAGAACACAACAAGCCCGAGGGCCTATGATTGGGTTACTAGCCATCGACAAGTCAGGAGACAACAGTCATCATCATCACATGCCTAAAATTCCTATCCTGCCTGACGCGGCGTGTCAAGAGTGCGTGATCGGAAGGGAAATACGTGGATGAAAGAGATGCCGATTGTGGGTGTCCCAAGCTCGTGATGGGAAGGGAGATACGGGGAACAAAGGGAGACCGCTTGGAATCGGCGACTTGTTTGAAGTCCCACAATAGCAATTAGAGTGGTGGTGGGGGCGGGGTGTGTAGATAACGAAAGTGGGGGTGCGCGTGCCACCTTGTCACAATACTCATACAAAAATTCGAATCAAACCCATTTATCTGAACGTTATCCCGTTTTTACTCAAAATTATAGACCTTACAATACCAAAAAAGTCAAAAGGGCCAAAGTTTTAGTTTTCCAGTTTGATCCAAAATGTTGAGGCCACCAATTTCGTGGCAAAACGGACTATCTAACAAAAATGTCAAATACTCCATTGTTACTATTCTAAATGACTCCCGAATTTGCAAAATATCTTTGAGACCCCAATACACCACCACTCCAAAATTCATGTAATTTGGAAGCTTAGAATTTTTACAGGAATTGTAGAAAACTTTAGCAGCGTTTTTCTCGAAACAGGCCTTTTCGATTTAATCCGTTTTGACTCCAAGTCAGTGATGTGATCTGACTCGATGCGTTCATTAACATACAATGTACACAAATCCCTTACTAATGAAAATAGCTCACAAGACATCAAAAAATAATAATTTGCACTACAACCAGGAGAGAGAGAAAAAGAGAGAGAGAGAGAGAGAGAGAGGAGAGTGAGAGAGAGAGAGAGAGAGAGAGAGAGAGAGAGAGAGAGAGAGAGAGAGAGAGAGAGAGAGAGAGAGAGATTTGAATGTGAAGGTAAATTTTGTATTCAAAATGGACACATCTCTTTGCATGTAACACGTTTCAAAATGGGCAATACTGTATGGAGTGAAGAGAGAGCAGAGAGCAATGTGGAACAGAGGAGAAAAGAGAGAGGTTTGAAATCCTGTGAAATCGGAATGTGTTGACTGTACGCAGCATGGAGACCAGTGAAGACGGAAAACCAGACACATGCGTACCTTACCCATTATGGTCATATGGCCTGGGATCGCAGGAGAAGAAGAAGCAATATAATGCCTTCTTTTTGGGTGGGTGGGTTGGGGGGATTGAGGCTTCTGTTTTCATGTTCAGTGTTCAAGTCATTCATCCCTTGCAGTATCAGTGTCCAATGGTTGTTGCGTTGTATAAATGTCATTTGTGGAAAAAATTATTAACACAGATTATGCCCTTGTGATGACGACACCAAATTCCGGTTTTGTAACTCTTAGAGGAAATCACTGTTGCCACACTTGGACATTAGAAAAGAAAGTGCCTGTGCCAGCCGAAAGCACTGTGGTCATCAGTTATAAAGAGTACACTGACAACCTGTTAACGGTCGAAGTATTTCGCCACAACAGGGTTTATGATTCCAGAACCACTTATCTAAAGGCAACTCGAGTATGGCATAGACTAATGTCCATGCAATCCGATGTCGCGAACAAGTTTCAAGCTGAGTGTTTCACCGTCCATGCATTCGTTTTTTACGGCAATAGGACGGTTTTCTTTGAACTTTACTTCTCGTTTTTCAATGAGAGCCAGAACCCTGTCCAGTCACTCCAAGGTTTGTGGAACTGCTCGGTTGATCATTACAGCAGGTTTCGTCATCACCTGGCCTGTAACCTGAAGACAGAGTGTGAGGATGGACGGGATGAATCAGGGGAATGTCCCTTCAGCAGTCCCCAGTGCGATGGACTGATTGCGATGTGTGACCGCTGCTACAAAATTATCTCCAGTTTGAAAGGGTTCTCTGGTCATATACAAGATGTGAATGAGATAGCTAGTGATCACTGTGAATCAATACAAAGCCGCCAAAGCTTTCCCACGTGTGCTCATAATTGGTACACTATTTTAAAAAACAGAATTAAATTACATCCTATTTGGCTTAATAATCTTTGGATTGGCGTGAACTCTAACGATATTTCCTTACCGACGATGTACCGGCATACGCTGGTCGATGCAGGCAAAACCCTCCTTTATCATATGTGGGCAGGTACAACAATCACTTACCAGTCATTCAAGTTATGTTACGCGACAGAATACGAAACCCGACCTGTACTTATAGTGATGATAAAATCTGAGCCATGCATGTCAAACTTAATTAGTAAACTGCAATATGGAACGATGTGTGAGTTTTCAAATGGTAACTCCACAATGAAGCATAGTACATCAAAAACAGTATCAATGAATATGACGGATATCTTACTGACACAATCACAGCACTCTATGGCAGAATGCCCAGAGGGGCACGTGACACATGCTTTTTTTCTTTGTGGGTCTGACCCCCACAAAATCTGTGCTCAACAATGGCCAACAGCTTCAGCCTCGTCTAGCACATTGTCACAAGGCAAAACAGTAGAGTCACAGAATCATGGTGCCTCTTGTATAACCACATTTGCCTGTACTGAGAGCTCTGCGCAAGTCTCTTACACATCTGTCTGTGACTTCATTCCTGATTGTGATGAAAAGAGTGACGAATCCTTTTGTAAGCATTCCCCTTGCATCAGGATGTTCACTTGTATCAATGGCCAGTGCATGCCCTATGACCTGATCTGTGACAACATGTTTCACTGCAAAGATGAATCTGATGAAGAAAATTGTGTTGCTAATAGGCTTGTCCCTAAAAGAAAACGCCAAGTTTTCGCATCTCCTGCACTCATCAAGTTTAATGGGATTGCCAAGTTCATCTCCACACCGATGATGTCCAATGAGTCCTGTCCTGACAGCCACTATCGTTGTCCTGGTGACTGGAATGACTGTCTGCCTGTCTACACGCGCTGCAATGGGCCGAGGGACTGTTTGGATAATCAGGATGAAGAGGACTGTGATTCTTTTAAATGTCGAGGTTTTTTTCGATGCCGGCATTCTAAACAGTGTCTACACAGTGACCACGTGTGTGACAGCTGGCCTCAGTGTCCGCTGTATGACGATGAGTTAGCTTGCAACGTACCCTGTCCTGTGAATTGTTTCTGTCAGGGTCACAGTTTCCTCTGTCCCCAACCATTCCCTGCAGCTCTCTTTCCTGAGCTTCGTTATTTGGATGGTACAGGGTCGGGCATGACACTTCACGATGTCAGCAACAACAGCTTGCTGATTGGAGTAGTTCTTGCACATTGCTTTCTGACATTTCTACCCAAAGTCCTCCTAAGGAACGTCAGGTTTCTGGACCTCAGTGGAAACCAGCTGCAGTCTGTCCACCTCACTTCTGTCCTTGTTTTGGAGAATCTGCGCACACTGTCCCTGTCCAGCAACCCTCTGTCCTGTCTGCACACTGACCTGTCCTCTACTGACCAGCACAGTGCCCTCACAGTGCTGCACCTGGCCCACACCTCGTTCACTGTGTTGGACACCACAGTCCTCTCCATGTTCCCTGCACTGCACACACTGAACTTAACGTCCACTTCCATTCATATGATCAGTCCTGAAGGGTTTCAACCCACACCACGGCTAAAACATCTACACATGGACGACAGTCCTCTTCACGTTTTCTCACCAGACATTTTTCAGGATCTTACACAACTAGAATTCATATCTACACAAAATTATAAACTCTGCTGCGCCGAAATACTTCCACACAATTATGAACGCTTAAAGTGCCTGGCACCCAAAGATGAAATTTCCTCCTGCAAAGATCTGTTGCATTCATGGACGTACAGAGTGTTTCTGTGGCTGATGGCCTGTTTGGCCTTGACTGGGAACGTATTCTGTTGCTGTGCACGTTTGTTTGTGAAGAGCATGGCTTCTTCTGGTGGCTTCAGTGTGTTTGTCACCAACCTGACCCTGGCTGACTTTCTAATGGGGGTCTACATTGCTGTCATTGGGGTGGCTGATGCACAGTTCCGTGGGCGGTATCTTTACATCGACGACTCATGGAAGAACAGTGTGAGCTGCAAAGCGGCAGGGTTTTTATCTCTGTTGTCCAGTGAAGTGTCAGCTTTGATCATTTGGGTCATTACGCTGGACAGACTTATTGTCCTTCGCTTTCCATTCAGTTCTGTAAGGTTTAGAAGAGCATCCGCAGCAGTAGCTTGTCTGTTCAACTGGTGGGTTGGTTTGACGTTAGCCCTGATACCTTTACTTCCCTTGACATCACACTGGGAATTCTACAGCCAGACAGGTCTTTGCATTCCCTTGCCAGTTATGAGGCGAAGTTTCAAAGGGAGATTGTATTCGGTAAGCATTTTGATAATCTTTAACTTCGTGCTGTTTTTATTTATCTCTGTGGGTCAGGGGTTCATCTATTGGACCGTGCAAGGCAGTGACGTGACGCTGACCTCCACCAGAACTTCAAACGACACGACGATAGCTAAAAGGTTGATCACTATCGCCGTGACAGATTTTCTGTGCTGGTTTCCCATTGGTCTGTGCGGAATGCTGGCATTGAGTGGTGTTCCCATTCCTGGAGAAGTGAACGTAGCCTTGTCGGTGTTTGCTTTACCTTTAAACTCTGCAATAAATCCTTTCATGTATACTTTCAACACGATTGCTGAGAAAAGGAAACAAATAAATGATAGAACATTGCTGAAATGGCTGGAATCCCATGCTGAGCTCATTGACCAACAGTAAACTGTTTTTAAAGTCTAGCATGATTTCCGCATTGCTAGCACCATTGTGCATGTTCGTAAAGGCATTTGTTTTTTAAAAAGCTTTATTTCTGCATTACGAATTGAAAAACAAATAATCCGGAACTGCAATAATTAAGCACATTTTCTTGACATTGGGATTTGGATTGAGAGGTATGCAAAAAGAAAACAGCCTCTGCATAAAAAAGGTAAAATAATAATAATAATAATAATAATAATAATAATAATAATAATAATAATAATAATAATAATAATAATAATAATAATAATAATAATAATAATAATAATAACTAGATGGCTTATATTTGTCTGATACCTTTACTTCCCTTGACATCACACTGGGAATTCTACAGCCAGACAGGTCTTTGCATTCCCTTGCCAGTTATGAGGCGGAAGTTTCAAAGGGAGATTGTATTCGGTAAGCGTTTTGATAATCTTTAACTTCGTGCTGTTTGTATTTATCTGTATAGGTCAGGGGTTTATCTATTGGACCGTGTGTGTGTGTGTGTGTGTGTGTGTGTGTGTGTGTGTGTGTGTGTGTGTGTGTGTGTGTGTGTGTGTGTGTGTGTGTGTGTGTGTGCATGTCTGTCTGTCTGTTTGTCTGTGTGATTCATTATCGGTGCAATATTTTCTGCCACTTTTTCAGTTGTGTTTTTCAAAAAGACATTACAGTCGAAAATGTGTGCTTCTTTAAAAGGGTGTCCGGTGTTTCACTGTACAAGTCATCAAAACCGCTACGCGAGATCACCAATTATCCACTAAGGATCCACCCGGAGCACATATCTCTCCTTCTACTTTGCCATTCCCGGCTTACGCCCAACACGACAAGACCTCACTGAATCCACATTTTGGATCTGGCAAAACATCACAGATGGAGATGACATCAGCTTATAATCTGGCAGAGAAAGCACAGCGCCACCATTCCCATTTCCTCTTTTTGAAAACTTGCTCCCAGAAAAACTTGGTCCCGAAGGGCATGCGACTGTCCTTCCCACTGTCTGCCCTTCCCCCAACCCCCGCCCTTTTCCAGAGGATTCAACAAATTCTCTCAACTGCGGAGAAATCGATCATACACATCTGTAGAGATTTCTACCAGGACTTTCAAACAGACTA
>CM065685.1:7398273-7413273 GCA_017654935.2 Phymorhynchus buccinoides | reverse complement strand
GAATAATGAAAACACAATATGTGATATTGTTGCTGGCAAGCACAAATCAGAGCAATAAATCATGGAAAACAGTGTGTTTAAGCACGAGCGCACGCGAGTGTGTGTGTGTGTCTATTTGTGTGTGTATGTATGTGTATATATGTGTATGTATGCGTGCGTGTGCACGCACGCATGTGAGTGTGTGTGTATGTGTGTGCGTGCGTGTATTAGTGTGTGTATGCGTGTGTGTGAATGTGTGATTGTATGTGTGTGTGTGTGTTTGTGTGCGCGTGTGTATTCGTCTGTGCCTGTGACTGTGCCTGTGCCTGTGTGTAAAACGTGATTAGCATGAGCACTGTCCCTTTCTAAAGCTATGTTACACAAGAATGTGATCCTCTCTACTAGCGAATGCTAGTTGCGTTTACAGTGACTGAAACGCCGAAAAAGACAACAATACTTATTTATGAGTGCTTCGTTAACGCAGGGTTTCTTCAGGTCAGATCCAACTCGCAGCGTAGCCCTAGATGCATCAATCAACAGAGGCAAATCTAAGAACCACAAAGCTTTGTAGATCGACCTTTTGAACTTTCCAGAAAGACTCTACGAAATAGGAAGCAACAGTTGTCCGGGCCAGATACTATTTCAGCCCCCACATCTTTCAGAGACGGTAAATCAGAAAAACATAATTATGCTGCCACTTTTAGAAAAGAAATATTGCGTTGTGTCGATTCTTATAATAGTATTTTGAATAAAAAAAACAAATGAGACAAAAACAACCACAACACAACCAATATTGTTGGGGGAAGTTCTCTGATCCAGTTTACAGAAGTGAACTGTCCAGGGTTGCATAGACTCCATGAAACGGCTGATAGAGTGATCTGCTTCTGCTAAACATAATTAAGCATCTACGTAATATAATACAATCTGATTTAATATTAATTTCTTTTTTATACATTTTTTTGGTACGGATTTGTTACCATAAGGGTGTCGCCCATCACTATTAATTTACAAACTGCCGCATTGTGTCTGTATTATTTCCATGAAGTAATACGTGATTATGTGCACTGCCGAAAATTAGGCATGTTTAATAACAGTAAATATATTTGTTTCACCGGAACCAGGCGTATTATCAACGTTTTATCACTTAAACTCTACACTAAGTGTTTCTTTCACTACACAATATGCCCCGAATTATTTTTTTCTCCATTGCGTCCATGCGTGTGCAGCATATGTGTGCGTTTCTTTATATTATACGCATGAGAGAGATGGAGAGAGAGAGATATATATATATATATAATGTAGGCGTATTGATTGATTGATTGATACTATTTAAAGACTGTACGCACAATGTGATATTAGACTTTAAAAATAAAAGAAATGAGCTGGGGGTTTAGGAACACACACACACACACACACACACACACACACACACACACACACACACACACGCGCACGCACGCACATGCACACACACATACACACACACACACACACACCTACACACACATTCACGCGTGCATGTGTTTAGGAAACACACACACACACACACACACACACATACACACAACACACACACACACACACACACACACACACACACACACACACACACACACACACACACACACACACACACACACACACACGCACGCCCACACACGCCTACACACACACACACACACACACCTACACACACACACACACCTACACACACATTCACATTCACGCGTGCATGTGCTTAGGAACACACACACACACACACACACACACACACACACACACACACACACACACACACACACACCATACACACACACACACACACACACACACACACACACACACACACACACACACACGCACGCACGCACACACCCCCCCCTACACACATACATACATACATACACACACGCGCACACACACACACACACACTCACACACAAACACACACAAACACACACTCACATTCACGCGTGCATGTGCCACAGTGCATACTGAAAGGCATAACTCCTCAATGTTATGTGTTTGTGTTGGAATGGAGGCTTGTAAATGTATGTGCATGTTTAGGTGTTTATAGAGACCAGTTAAAGAACAAATGAGGTGAATCTACAACAATATGCACATCACATACCCTCTCTCTCTCTCTCTCTCTCTCTCTCTCTCTCTCTCTCTCTCTCTCTCTCTCTCTCTCTCTCTCTCTCTCTCTCTCTCTCTCTCTCTCTCTCTCTCTCTCTCTCTCTCTCTCTCTCTCTCTCTCTCTCTCTCTCTCTCTCTCTCTCTCTCTCTCTCTCTCTCTCTCTTAAAAGGAAGACGCACTAGAATATGTTGTAGAAAAGAAAATAATATAGACGGCTGTTGAGTATAAAGGAGCAAGAGTTCAAGAAGAAGAAAACAGAATCATGGACAAATAAAATGGAAAACTCATCTGAATTTTGGAAGGAAGTTAGAAATATGGGATGTGATAATGTAAATAAAAATACAAATTATATTAGTAATAAGGACTGGTTCATTCATTTCAGAAATGTCTTTCAAAATCAGAATGAAGATGGCGAACATATTACTGTTGATGTAAATTTGATTGAAGAAGAGGAGCATATTCTAAATAAGGATATTTCAGAAGAAGAATTACAGAGAGCAATTTTAAAGTTAAATGAAAGAAAGGCATGTGGTATTGACGATAATCGACCGAAATGTTAAAAGCTGGTAATACGGATGTGATGTCTTTTCTTCTTAAATTGTTTAATGTCATTTTCCGTTCAGGTTTATATCCTTGGGAATGGTCGAAGGCCATCATCATTCCTATACATAAGAAGGGTGACAAAGAAAATGTAGACAATTATAAAGGAGTATATGTATTAAGCATTGTATCAAAATGTTAATACGTCCATTTTAAATACTAGATTGTACAAATGGTTAGAAGATAATAATATGATTTCTGACAATCAAGCAGGTTTTTGCAGAGGGTATTCGACAGTTGACCATATATGTAATTTATATGCAATTGTTCAAGTGTTTACAGAGAAAACGTAGAAAATTATATGTAGCTTTCGTTGATTTTTAAAAAAGCGTTCGATTCTGCATGTCATAATAAACTGCTGGAATGTTTACAAAATCATGGTATTAAAGGTAAACTTTTAGTATCTCTGAAATCAATGTACCAGTCTCTTCTTTCATGTGTACGTGCAAATTATAAGATATCAGATTTATTCGAATGCCCAATAGGAGTAAGACAAGGCTGTGTTATGAGCCCTACATGGTTTTCAGTCTTCATTGATCAGCTAGCTGCCCATATGAATATAGGTGGTAAGCATGGTTTTCAGATGTTACCTGGCATTATGGAATTGTTTATTTTGTTGTTTGCTGATGACGTTGCTTTGTTGTCTACAAGACCAAATAGCCTACAGAACCAGTTAAATATTTTACATAAATGTTGTACTGATATGAAATTAAATGTTAATGTAGACAAAACTAAAATAATGGTTTTCAAAAAAGGCGGTTTTGGGGTTCGAAATGAGCAACGGTTCTTTGATGGTAAAAACCTGGATGTTGTTAATAGTTACTGTTATCTTGGATTTAACTTCACTACAATGCTTAGCAACAAAAGGGGTACAGAACATTTGGTAGCAAAAGGTAAGAAAGCAGTGATTCAATTAAATAAAGCTTTGCAAGGGTACAAGGAATTGTCTGCAGCTATTTTCTTTAAAATATTTGATTTTAATGTACGGCTAATACTACTATGCTCATTTGAAATTTGGGGCCTTAATAAATTAGATCATTTTAAAAAAATCACATATTAGCTTGCAAACGATTTTTATGTGTTCCATTAAGAACTCCAAGCAAGAATATCTATGGTGATTTAGGAAGATACCCTTTGTATGTAAATACTTATATATCTGCTATCAGATACTTGTGTAGGCTTTTGCATATGGATAATGACAGATTAACCTATAAAGCTTACCGCATGCTTCTGCAGCTTGATACATTTGGAAAACATGTAAGGGACATGTTATGTTTAACAGGTTATAATTTTGTATTGCTTCAGCAAGATGTTGGTAATGTAAAGTTGTTCCTTTGTGAGATCACACAAAGACTTGTTGATATTTGTATACATGAATGGACAGGTACTATTAGGGACAGGAAAAGGTCTGAAAATTATAGAACATTTAAGTTAATCTTTGAGAAAGAGGTATGTTTTGAATATGGATGCATACTGTTTCTGTGTGGCTATTACTCATCTGAGATGGTGATTGGCGCTGATGCTGAACGGCTGACGAGTTCTATGATGGTGATTGGCGCTGATACTGAACGGCTGACGAGTTCTATGATGGTGATTGGCGCTGATGCTGAATGGCTGACGAGTTCTATGATGGTGATTGGCGCTGATGCTGAACGGCTGACGAGTTCTATGATGGTGATTGGCGCTGATACTGAACGGCTGACGAGTTCTATGATGGTGATTGGCGCTGATACTGAACGGCTGACGAGTTCTATGATGGTGATTGGCGCTGATGCTGAACGGCTGACGAGTTCTATGATGGTGATTGGCGCTGATGCTGAACGGCTGACGAGTTCTATGATGGTGATTGGCGCTGATGCTGAACGGCTGACGAGTTCTATGATGGTGATTGGCGCTGATACTGAACGGCTGACGAGTTCTATGATGGTGATTGGCGCTGATGCTGAACGGCTGACGAGTTCTATGATGGTGATTGGCGCTGATGCTGAACGGCTGAAGAGCTCCACGATGGTGATTGGCGCTGATGCTGAATGGCTGACGAGTTCTATGATGGTGATTGGCGCTGATGCTGAACGGCTGACGAGTTCTATGATGGTGATTGGCGCTGATGCTGAACGGCTGACGAGTTCTATGATGGTGATTGGCGCTGATGCTGAACGGCTGACGAGTTCTATGATGGTGATTGGCGCTGATGCTGAATGGCTGACGAGTTCTATGATGGTGATTGGCGCTGATGCTGAACGGCTGACGAGTTCTATGATGGTGATTGGCGCTGATGCTGAACGGCTGACGAGTTCTATGATGGTGATTGGCGCTGATGCTGAACGGCTGACGAGTTCTATGATGGTGATTGGCGCTGATGCTGAACGGCTGACGAGTTCTATGATGGTGATTGGCGCTGATGCTGAACGGCTGACGAGCTCTTCGATGGTGATTGGCGCTGATGCTGAATGGCTGAAGAGCTCTTCGGTGTCGATTGGCCCTGATGCTGAACGGCCGACGAGCTTTGCGATGGTGATTGGCCCTGATGCTGAACGGCTGACGAGTTCTATGATGGTGACTGACGCTAATGCTGAGCGGCTGACGAGCTTTGCGATGGTGATTGGCGCTGATGCTGAACAACCAGAGAGCTCTACAATAGTAATTGGCGCTAATGCGGAACAGCCTACTCATGATTCCATGGCGGTGAGGAAAACCACAGGCAGTGAACGGTCATGACAAATCTTTGGAGGCCTACTGCACATCGATTGAAGCTCTCATGACTGATTTCCAGTCTACGAAGAAAATGAAAAAGAACCTCAGTCACAAACATGGGCAGGCTCTCCTGTAATTAAAGCAAACGTTGAGAGGAGGAACAATGAGAATATATCGAACAGATAAAGGCGGAGCTATTGTGGTCCAGGACAACAGCGGCTACAAAGAGGAAGGCTACCGCCAGTTGAACAATGAGAGGCACTACCACACTACCAGGCTTTAGTTGAAAACCCAACACGTGAGATTGCTGAAGCCTCCAACAAACTTGTGGACCAACTCCAAGCGAAGGGGGTTATTGGTTTAAATGTTTTATTTTCCAAATCAACATGAACAACAACTATGACATAACTGAAGCAACAACAAGCAGAGCTTATGGCGTGCTCAGGGGGTTATTGATGAAAAAACGCACAACTGGGCCACCAATAACCTGGAACAGGTGCGCACTCACACATTCTACTACCTCCCTAAGGTGCATAAGAACAGAGAGAGGCTACCGGGGAGACCCATAGTGTCTGGTGTGGGTGGTCCCACTGAACACATTTTCCAAGCTTGTTGACCATTTCCTTCAGCCGTTGGTGAAGACACTACCGTCATACCTGAAGCACACTACACATTTTCTACAAGTGATAGATGAATGGAACGCTCTGCACACACCACTCCCCGATGGCTCCCTCGTCGTCACCACTGACGTAGTTGGCCTCTATGCTGATATTCCTCACAATGAAGTGGAGATATCCTTGAAGGAAGCGCTGACCAGCAACCTCCACCTCGTCCCGCCCAACCTCACCGATGACGTCACCATAGTGATGGTGAAACATGTCCTCGCCAACAACGCCCTCCCATTTGATGAGAAGATTTACAGACAGGTGTTTGGCACAGCGATGGGCACTCCCATGGCCCCCACCATAGCGAATGTCTTCATGGGATGGTTTGAGAGAGACCTGCTATATCGCTCCACATGGAACATCCCCGTGACACACTGGCGACGCTTCATAGACGATGTGGCGGCTATGCTGTGGACTCATGGAGAAGAAGAACTGAATAAGTTCCTTGACGGGATTAACACTCTGCATCCCTCCATAAAGTTCACTGCAAACTACGGTGTGGAGGCCACCCCCTACCTTGATGTCCGTGTGAGCATCGTGAACGGCAAGCTGGAAACAGACCTGCACGTGAAGGACACCGACACTTGGATGTGTCTACCGTTCACCTCCTGTCACCCCCGCCACTGCACTAGGAGCATTCCCTTCAGCCAATGCCTACGACTTCGTCGCATATGTTCTACAGATGCGACCTTTCACAAGAGGTGTGATGAGCTGAAAGGCAAACTCAGAAAGAGAGGCTATCCAGCTAAGTAGGCCATCCGAGACGCCAGCAAGAAAACACGCGCTGAACCTCTCCGTTACGTCACCCGAGACAAATACACTGATCGTGTTCCCTACTTGGTGATCCACAATCCGGAGAACCCCCATTTGGCTCAATGGCTGAAGGACTTCATGCCTGTTCTCCACAGCAGTATGAGAATGAGGAACGTTGTCACTCAACCTTCTATTGTGGGCCAACTTCAGAAAGCTGCTGATGCCGTCTGCCCTCCCTCGTCTCTCTTCTGCTGCCCAGGACACGACCTCTGCAGGGTGTCACCTTTGTGACAAACGACTGAAGCTGAGAGGCTGCACCCTGTGCAGACTGCACATGCAGGAAACCAAGTCGTTTAACAGCACCAACACTGGCCGCATGTACCAGATCAGAAGTGTGACGACATGCACTTCATCGAATGTGATCTACCTGTTGGACTGCAGCAGATATAGATGCCAGCAAGTACAGTACGTCGGAGAAACGGGCCAAACCATGAAGAAAAGGTTTGACAAGCACCGCTCTGACGTCATGACAGACAAACCCACGCTAGTGGCACGCCACTTCTGCTCCACATGCCACAGCATTGAGGACATGAGGTGCACTGTCATACAGCAAGACCGTGGGGCATCAGCGTACGTAAGAGAGGGAGAAGTACTGGCGCTGGAAACTGAGGACCAACTGTCCTCAGGACCTTATCGTCTTTGACTGACTGTCAGGAACACCTCACCTATATCACCTTGCGTGTGCGTGTGCGTGTGCGTGTGAAAACGTTCATATATTAGTTTATGTGTGCAATGTTCTCCCTCTTTTTTAAGTTAACAACTTCTGTTCAGCTACCTTAGTTCGTGCATATTGTGTTTCTTACTCACTCGATTTTTTCCTTTTTTTCGATCAATGTTCACCTGTACCTGTAAAAGTTTTGTGTAATGTCATTTCCTTTCACTCATTCCTGAAGAAAAACCCGTTGGGTTTTGAAAGCTTGAAAAAATGGTGTTAGTGTGTGTACTTTGAGAAACAATAAGACATATTATTCCTCGCGTCATTAAAAACTTAACTGTGGGCAAGTGTTTTCAAGTTATGGTTGTGGGTTTTTTCAATACAATAAATTATTTTGTGAACCTTTGTAAGAAGTAAGCTTCGAAACTATGATATTCCAATTTTGAAAAAAAAAAGTAATATTGCATTGCGCATATTTAAATAGTATTACTGATGTGTGTTTTCTTTTCTTTTCTCTTTAAATATTGCATTGAACATACTTAGTATTAGCGATGCGCGTTTTTTAAAATTCTTTTCCCTTTACCCTGCCTGTTGTATTGTGTCCAAAGTGCAATAAACCAGTTCAGTGTTCAGTGTTCTCTCTCGTTCTTCTCTCTCTCTCTCTCTCTCTCTCTCTCTCTCTCTCTCTCTCTCTCTCTCTCTCTCTCTCTCTCTCTCTCTTTCTTTCTCTCTCTCTCTCTCTGCACACACACACAAGAAATTAAAGAGCAAATAATTATGTCATTTCTATAGAGGTATGCCAATGATACCCTAGCCGACCAACACTGTTTCAACACTGTTGGTCTATGGAAACGTGATGTTTCTTTACTTCCAGATTCTATGTCTTACCAGACTTTTCATTTTACCTTTTTTCTTTACAGAGGCTGTTTTCTTTTTGTATACCCCTCAATCCAATTCCCAATATCAAGAAAATGTGCTTAAATATTGCAGTTCACAATAGGGCCTGAATAAAAGTGTGTAAGACCCTTGAAAATTCGCTGCAAACTAGAATATGGGCGTTTGTGTTCTTTATTTTCTTGTAAATATTGCAGTTCCAGGTGTTTTGTTTTTTAATTCGCAATGCAGAAACAAAACTTTTTTCAAAAACAAATGACTTTACGAACATGCACAAGGTGCTAAAAATGCGGAAATTGTGCTAGACTTTAAAAACAGTTTACTGGTGGTCAATGAGCTGAGCATGGGATTCCAGCCATTTCAGCAATTTTCTATCATTTATTTGTTTCCTTTTCATAGCAATCGTGTTGAATGTATACATGAAAGGATTTATTGCAGAGTTTAAAGGTAATACAAACACTGACAAGGCTACGTTCACTTCTCCAGGAATGGGAACACCACTCAATGCCAGCATTCCGCACAGACCAATGGGAAACCAGCACAGGAAATCTGTCACGGCGATAGTGATCAACCTTTTCGCTATCGTCTTGTCGTTTGAAGTTCTGGTGGAGGTCAGCGTCACGTCACTGCCTTGCACGGTCCAATAGATGAACCCCTGACCCATAGAAATAAATAAAAACAGCACGAAATTAAAGATTATCAAAATGCTTACTGAATACAATCTCCCTTTGAAACTTCGCCTCATAACTGGCAAGGGAATGCAAAGACCTGTCTGGCTGTAGAATTCCCAGTGTGATGTCAAGGGAAGTAAAGGTATCACGGCTAACGTCAAACCAACCAACCAGTTGAACAGACAAGCTACTGCTGCTGATGCCCTTCTGAACCTTACAGAACTGAATGGAAAGCGAAGGACAATAAGTCTGTCCAGCGTAATAACCCAAATGATCAAAGCTGACACTTCACTGGACAACAGAGATAAAAACCCTGCCGCTTTGCAACTCACGCTGTTTTTCCATGAGTCATCGATGTAAAGATACTGCCCACGGAACTGTGCATCAGCCACCCCAATGACAGCAATGTAGACCCCCATTAGAAAGTCAGCCAGGGTCAGGTTGGTGACAAACACACTGAAGCCACCAGAAGAAGTCATGCTCTTCACAAACAAACGTGCACAGCAACAGAATACGTTCCCAGTCAAGGCCAAACAGGCCATCAGCCACAGAAACACTCTGTACGTCCATGAATGCAACAGATCTTTGCAGGAGGAAATTTCATCTTTGGGTGCCAGGCACTTTATGCTTTCATAATTGTGTGGAAGTATTTCGGTGCAGCAGAGTTTATAATTTTGTGTAGATATGAATTCTAGTTTTGTAAGGTCCTGAAATATGTCTGGTGAGAAAACCTGAATAGGACTGTCGTCCATATGTAGATGTTTTAACTGTGGGGTGGGTTGAAACCCTTCAGGACTGATCGTATGAATGGAAGTGGACGTTAAGTTCAGTGTGTGCAGTGCAGGGAACAGGGAGAGGACCGTGGTGTCCAGCACAGTGAGCGAGGTGTGGGCCAGGTGCAGCACTGTGAGTGCACCGTGCTGGTCAGTAGAGGACAGGTCAGTGTGCAGACAGGACAGAGGGTTGCTGGACAGGGACAGTGTGAGCAGATTCTCCAAAACAAGGACAGAAGTGAGGTGGACAGACTGCAGCTGGTTTCCACTGAGGTCCAGAAACCTGACGTTCCTTAGGAGGACTTTGGGCAGAAATGTCAGAGAGCATTGTGCAAGAACCACTCCAACCAGCAAGCTGTTGTTGCTGACATCGTGAAGTGTCATGCCCGACCTTGTACCATCCAAATAACGAAGCTCAGGAAAGAGAGCTGCAGGAAATGGTTGGGGACAGAGGAAACTGTGACCCTGACAGAAACAGTTCACAGGACAGGGTACGTTGCACGCTAACTCATCGTCATACATCGGACACTGAGGCCAGCCGTCACAAACGTGATCACTGTGTAGACATTGTTTGGAATGTCGGCATCGAAACAGACCTGAACATTTTAAAAATTCACAGCCCTCTTCATCCTGGTGATCCAAACAGTCCTTCATCCCATTGCAGCGCGTGTAGACGGGCAGACAGTCATTCCAGTCACCAGGACAACGATAGTGGCTGTCAGGACAGGACTCATTGGACATCATCGGTGTGGAGATGAACTGGGCAATCCCATTAAACCTGACGAGTGCAGGAGATGCGAAAGCTAGTAGTTTTGATCCACGTTTAATCCTATTAACGGCACAATTTTCTTCGTCAGATTCATCTTTGCAATGCAACATGTTGTCGCAGACCAGGTCATAGGGCATGCACTGGCCATTATTACAAGTGAACATCCTGATGCAAGGGGAATGCTTACAAAATGATTCGTCACTCTTTTCATCACAATCAGGGATGAAGTCACAAACAGATGTGTAGGACACTTGCGCGGAGCTCTCAGTACAGGCAAATGTGGCTATGCAAGAGGCACCATGATTCTGTGACTCTACTGTTTTGCCTTGTGACAGTTTGCTAGACGAGGCTGAAGCTGTTGGCCATTGTTGAGCACAGATTTTGTGGGGGTCAGACCCACAAAGAAAAAAAGCATGTGTCACGTGCCCCTCTGGGCATTCTGCCATAGAGTGCTGTGATTGTGTCAGTAAGATATCCGTTGTATTTATTGATACTGATTTTGATGTACGATGCTTTGTTGTGGAGTTACCATTTGAAAATTCGCACATCGTTCCATATAGCAGTATACTGATTGATTTAGGCATGCACAGCATAGACATTACTTTCACTGCAAATACAGCTTTGCCTCGGCAATGTGTCTTGTAACAGCTCTTTAATAACGTGTGAATGCTTCCATCACCTGTCCACGAATGTTGAAAGACAGTTTTCACTGCATCAACCGCCATATGCCTGTACATCTTCGGTAAGGAAACATCGTTAGAGTACATACCAACCCAAAGATTGTTAAGCCAATAAGGATGCAGTTTAATTCTGTTTCTTAAAATAATGTACCAATTATGAACACACGTGGGAAAGCTTTGGCGGCTTTGTATTGATTCACAGTAATCACTAGCTCTCTTATTCAAGTCTTGTGTATCACCAGAGAACCCTTTCAAACTGGAGATAAGTTTGTAGCAGCGGTCACACATCGCAATCAGTCCATCGCACTGGGGACTGCTGAAGGGACATTCCCCTGATTCATCCCGTCCATCCTCACACTCTGTCTTCAGGTTACAGGCCAAATGATGACGAAACCTGCTGTAATGATCAACCGAGCAGTTCCACAACCCTTGGAGTGACCGAAAAGGCTTTTGGCTCTCGTTGAAAAACGAGAAAAAAAGTTGAAAGCAAACCGCCCCGTTGCAGTTGTAAACGGGTCCAGTGGCGGTGAACCGCTCAGCTTGAAACATGTTCGCGACATCGGATTGCATGGTCCTCCATCTCTTCCATACCTTCGTTTTCATGAGATAAGAGGGTCTGTAATAGTAAGGCCTGTAATAGCGAAACACGTCGACCTTTAACAGCTTGTCAGTGTACTCTTTAAAACTGATGACCACAGTGCTTTCGGCTGGCACGGGCACGTTTTTTTCTACTTTCCCAGCGTGGCGACTGCGATTTCCTCTCAGAGTTACAAAACCGGCATTTGGTGTCGTCATCTCAAGGTCATAATCTGTGTTGATATTTTTAAAATGGCATTTATACAACGCAACAACCATTGGACACAGCTACTGCAAGGGATGAATGAACTTGAACACTGAACATGAAAGCAGAGGCCTCCCCACCCACCCCAAAAAACCACAAAAATCATGCTATTGCTTCTTCTTCTTCTGCGATCCCAGGCCATGTGGCCATAATGGGTAAGGTACGTATGTGTCAGGTTTTCAGTTTTTACTGGTCTCCCTGCTGTGTACAGTCAACACATTCCGATTTCGGAGGAGCTCAAATGAGATAAATTATTTCAAAGAATTTGTAAAGAAAAGGCAAGAGAATGGGCCAATAAGTCAGAAAGTGAGTAGATCAAGGTTTCAAGGGTTTTTTTTATTTCCAAAGAAACCATTGGGGCTACATGGGAAAACAAAAAACAAAAATATATAAACAATGAAAAAAGAAAAAGTAAAAAGAACAAACAATAAACGGACAAACAAACCTTCGGCGACAACAACAACATACAAAAACGAAAACAAGCAAACGAAAACCCCAGAAAATATACACCAATATCCAGTCACATTGAAGGGCTGCGACAAGAACTGCTGTGATTACGTACATCAATCAATGAAACAAAGCACAACACACAATAATCACTACAACAAACATCGTCCTATCAAACCTCAGCTAATCCACTTACAACGGTGCGGTTCACATAATTATGCACCTCATCCAACTAAACCACGACATACCAAATTCACATATCACACATCACTACAATCAAAGCGTTTACATATCATATCAGTTACATATCAGTATGACCCCCACATGGTAGGCAATCGAACCATCATCATGATATTCAGTGAAATAGTGGCGTAATAATATATAAACAATCTATTCAAATTACAAAAGCAAGTGCACACCAGCACAAGCACATTCATGCACTCTCTCTCTCTCTCTCTCTCTCTCTCTCTCTCTCTCTCTCTCTCTCTCTCTCTCTCTCTCTCTCTCTCTCTCTCTCTCTCTCTCTCCTCTCTCTCTCTCTCTCTCTCTCTCTCTCTGTCTCTCTCTCTCTCTCTCTCTCTCTCTCTCTCTCTCTCTCTCACTCTCTCTCTCTCTCTCTCTCTCTCTCTCTCTCTCTCTCTCTCCTCTCTCTCTCTCTCTCTCTCTCTCCACTCCCACATATATACCCACATGCGCGCACAGATACACACGCATACTCATACACATACACACACACGTACACACACGCGCAAGCACATCCATAATGATACAAGAGACAAAGAGCAATGAAATGTGAACAATCAGTGGCTATGCATAACTTTAACAAATCTTGCTACATTTTGCAGTTTTCTTATTACGTGTTGTAAACAGTTTGGTGAACTTAATAGTATTAGGGTGTCTGTAATAAAAAGGCGTCAACAATTGTTTTCTACTATTGCAAAAGAATTAACATTACATTCATCTCCTAAATCATTTGATTCACACTTATTGCACACTCTCTCTTCATGAACAATACCCTGAAAATGTCCTTGCTGAATAGGTAACCTGTGATTTAATACTATGAATTTGAGAATACATTTGGCCTGGTATTCAGGGAGAATGGTCAAGTATTCTTCTAACACAAAAATGTATTTAAATGTTCTGTAGTTCGTGTAAAGTTCGTTTGTGTTTAACTCAGCCTGCCAGGTCTGGAAAAACTGGTCACGCAGACGCTGATTTATTTGTTTTTTGAAAGAATGTTGACTGAAATTAATATTATAGTGGCCAGATGATAGAAAGGAAAGGAAAAAGGCAGATTCAAAGAGAGTGGCAGATTAGAGGAAGCTACAAGCACAGACCTTCCAAATGATATATGGAGAGAGAGAGAGAGAGAGAGAGAGAGAGAGAGAGAGGAGAGAGAGAGAGAGAGAGAGAAGGAGAGAGAGAGAGAGAGAGAGAGAGAGAGAGAGATGAGAGAGAGAGAGAGAGAGAGAAGGAGAGATTCACACAATTCATAATTCACAGTTCACTAACAAAATCATACATCCATTGAAAATCCAAACACAACCATGCAGCAAAAAAGCACACATACAATATATAAATAAATATATAAATAAATAATAAATAAATACATCCAAAAAACAAATGCAGCAAAGGGATGGGAGAGAGAGAGAGAGAGAGAGAGAGAGAGAGAGAGAGAGAGAGAGAGAGAGAGAGAGAGAGAGAGAGAGAGAGAGAGAGAGAGAGAGAGAGAGAGAGAGTTTTAAAAACATGTTTTAAACAAAACAATCAACACACGATGATTTAACCAAAGCCATTATAATCAGCTACGCATCGCTCTACGTTACACGCGAGAGAGAGAGAGAGAGAGAGAGAGAGAGAGAGAGGTAGTGAGAGAGAGAGAGAGAGAGAGAGAGAGAGAGAGGAGAGAGAGAGAGAGAGAGAGAGAGAGAGAGAGAGAGAGAGAAGAGAGAGAGAGAGAGAGAGAGAGAGAGAGAGGAGAGAGAGAGCGATACATAAATCAACGCTCTTTTTTATAACCCAAATGTAACCCTCGTTGACATTAGGCCTATTTACGCAAAGATTTACGACCAGTTAGATTTATTGCACCCGCATGAGTTGAGAGTCGCTATAAGAGAGAGCGTTGAAAGAAGCTATAAGAGTAGCGCATTATATACACAGGCCAAAACATAGTAACACTAACAATAAACCTCTGTGACATTTCAAACATCGAATCACAACATTACAGTCTTAGTCATTCAGGTTCACAGTTCACTATAAGGGCACATCTGGGTTGTGTTTAAAAACAATCGTCACTTTTGACTTATTAGTGCCTTCGTAACAAACAGACTGATCTTGTTTACTGGCCCTGACCTCGCTAGCGGCCATTTGCCGGGTGTTCAA